>CM023532.1:49001389-49244724 GCA_013350335.1 Chimonanthus salicifolius
TATTCTACAGTTTTCCACACATATATTCAAAAAAAAATTGTGGAGTGACTTCTAAGGTCTATTTTTTTCTCAAGAAAAAAAAAATAGTAGAGAGTAATATCACCAAGTTGTCTATTTTAGTTTCCTAAGTTAACTCGTAGTGAACAACTTGAAATGTTAGTATTTTACTTAGAATGAGATTTAACTTAGTTGGATATTCTTTTGGTGCATTCCCACCATTAAATTAAGCAACATATGTAAAATATTTATTCATTGATTCCATTTTGATACTGAAACCAAGTGTTGAGATTATTTATAGGAACCCATTTTGGATAGTCTGATAGTTCCGACGATGATTTATTCAATTATCTAATTTTTAAATAAAAATTATACAAGTGTTGTAAATTAATCTATACATGAGGCATGTGAACACAATAATATCTATAAATTAATATTGGATCAAAATATGTCTCTCCATGGGTAAATATTTGTTACCATGTAACTATTAAAAGAAAAAGGAAAAAGGAAAAAGTATCTAAGTATATTGTATTTTTTAAAATAAATTAAAGTCATCAAAATTGTAATAGTTTTAAAAAACGTAATTTCTAAGATTGAATTGAGTGATTTTATGAGCTTTCATTTATAAGTTGAGGTCTTCTTATGGGTCATTAAATGGAGTAGAAGTGAGCTTTATGTAAAATACAAATTAGTAGGATTTAAAAATAATTTAAAGGAATTAAAATTTAGAGGGCATAAAAATGACTTCTATGGCTTGATTAAAGTGATCTTTTTTGGGAGTCTCATATGTGGAAGAATAAATCTATTCAAAAGACCCATCATATGGAGGAAAAGTTGGCCCAAATAAGATGCAAAAGTATAGTGAAACAAAAATACATTGAAGTTGTGAAAATATGGAAAGCATACAATATTGACTTCTTTAATTGATCCTAAATGATTCTGTTTAGGTCCCATATTCAATTGGAGACTTTTGTAATGAGCCCATCATATTGAATAAAATCGGATCAATTATTTAATAAGATAATAATTAATATTCATTTAAATAATTGATGAACACCTAAAAGTATCACGAGGGAAGAGTATTTGTGAAATTTGTTTGTCTTAAAGTCTAAACTATTCTCCATTTTATAGTTGAATTAGAGAGGAGGAAAACTACAAAAACGCTCAAACATGGGGGCATCATGAGGGACTGATAAATCTAAACCACTAAAAAAGTTATCTTCTCCTTTAGATTTAGATCTAACTTGGTTGGTGTCTATTTAATGCACACCATCATTGGATCAATTATAATATCTACAAATATTTATTGAACAATATATTTTTATCTTAAAAACCAAGGGTTAGTATGATTGAATGAGTTCTTTTTTGATGGTTTGATAGTACACGTGATAATCCATTCATCCATCCATTTTTTTTAACAATAGAGAGCCTTGCTATCATATACTAAGACCCACTTTTGATCAAAATAATTAGATGGTTGAATAGATCATCATGGGGACTATCTAATTGTCCAAAATAATCTCCATTGAATTATTCTAACTGATTTTTCAAAGTAAAAACTAAATCATCAAACAAATATTTTTACCTATAATGCTCAATCTAATACTGAGGATGCAACAAATTTTGCAATGGCACTGATAAAGATTGCATCTAAATTTAAAGAAGAAAATAATATTTTGACTGCTTTAAATTTAGGGTAGTAATTTTTGCACCACCTCTTTTTCTCACGGTGCATCACCTTTTAAAAGAAATTTAAATTTTGCCATACTTCTCTCTTTCACTCTCTTTTCTTCTTTTCCAAAAGTAAGGGCAAAATTTATTTCCCATTAAAAGTGATGTACTATTAGAAAAAAAGTGGTGGTGAAAAAATCACTACCCTAAATTTATCATTTTGGGGACCCAATCTGGGCCGATACACCCGAGTTGAGTTGAAAATAGTTTCGCTTACGGTGAAACTTGTTTCTTTTGTTGTTTAGTTACAATGTGCAACTAGAATGCTAATGTATTATTGAGAACCTAGGGATTTCCTTCCCATCTCTTATTTGATATTCATTGAGTAAGGTAAATGGCTTTTATTTTCTTTCATTTTCCATTTAAGGAGAAAAAAAGAGTTTCTCCTAAAAGGGAGTGAAACCATTGTTTCTTCTCACTGTTTGTGATTGATTGAGAAACCATTGTTTCTTCTTTTTTTTGTAAAGGTGAAGAAGTGTAAAGAAAAATCTCTAATTAGGATAATCTCCTATATTTAGGAAATAATTGTTCTTTCGTTAAAAGTTAAAACTTAATGGCAAAGGGAGAGAGAAAGAGCGTATGTTTTGTAACAGGATTAGAACCGTTGACCATGCCAATTATCACTAATAGATTTTAAGAAATTATTAAATTTTAGGAGCGAAGATGTTCTATTATTTTCATTTGTAAGGAGAATTTTAAAAAACCCTCTAAATTTTCTTATAATTTAAAAAAGCATCTTATTTTTAAATATTAGAATAATCCTTTGAATTTTTATGAGAATCTAAAAAATCTCTTTGACTAAAAGTCAAACCTAACTTAATCATTACCTATCATATAAAATGTTTAAAATGACAAACCAAGTTTCAAGAAAAATGTTCTTATATTTAAAAAAATAATTTATCATCACTTGTCGATTCTAATACTTATTTACTCTTGGACGATTGACACTCCATAGTTTTACTAATTTTATATTCTTTTGAATTATAATCTTTCAGAAGATTTTTAAAATTCTTTTAAAATTTTAAAATCTTCAAAATCATCTCTCACTTTTTCTTAAGTTCAGCAGTCATTTTCAATTTTATCAATTGCCATTTAGAATATTTTATTATTGTATAAAAAATAATGAATTATGATGTTTTCCTTTTTGTTCTTCATGAAAGAGACATTGTTGTTATTTTATAAGATTTGACTAACGGTCAATAGAGTTTTTGAGATTTTCATTATAACTCAATTTTTTTCAATATTTTTATAGTTTCAAAATATTTTTCAGAATTATAAAAAAAAGTTTTGGAGTTTTTTATAACCATCCTTAATTCCTCCATTGTGAATTAGATTTTTTTTTTTTTTGTTTTCTTTTAAATTTACGTGTGGAAAATAGGATATCCAGCTTAAAGGTAACCCTTAACGGAGGTATATCAATGTTAGGTGATGGGACTCGAACCAGTAAACTCTATATCCACGGGTCCATTTGGATTGCTCATTCGAACGCCGCCACCTGACAGTGGCTCCCACATGTACTTCCGATTCAGTTGACTGTAGAAAACCTCGAACAAGGAGGAGCAGCTGCTGCTGTTGATCGGTGTTTTCTCTCCTCAAATCTATTTTGAAATTTGAGAGCCGTCCGATTTGGTCTCTCTGCATAGATCAGAAGCGATACAGAAGATGGATTTTCTCAACGGAGATCTGGAGCTGAAGGAGCTGCAGAAGCTGGAAGGCCACGTGGACAGGGTTTGGGGGCTGGCGTGGAATCCTGTCCAACCGATGCTCGCTTCTTGCAGTGGAGACAAGACGGTGAGGATTTGGCAGCAGAATCCTTCCGGAATAAATTCCAGTCCTTGGGAATGCAAGGTCAGATTGCCATTTTCTTCTCTTAAGCGCATATTCTAATTCTAATATTATGCTGCGTTTCTTGATGATATCGTCTTTTTGGGTGTTCTTCTCAATGGAATGACACCAAAATAAGTTGTTGTACTTTGTCTGAGCATAGATTGTTTGTTGGTCATTTCGTAGAAGTTACACGCGGCAATTGTGTGGTTACCGAGAGAGTCAATTCACCCCTTCGCCCACTAATAGTTTACTTTATCAATAGGTAAAGAGACTTTGAAATGAATATTGAACATTCGCTATGATTTGCTTCTACTGTGGAAAAAAAGGCAAAATTCATAAAATAGAAAAAGAGATTTTAAGATGGAATTTGGTGTGACGAAAGGACTTAGTCCAACTTTATCATACTATCCTCGAAAAAGAGGAATTCGTGCTAGAATTGACTAAAATAGAAAAAGGAGATTTTGTGATTAAATTTCGTGAGTTTGAAGTATATGACTGAGATTTTTTACATTAGCATCTAAAGGTAGAAAGTATTATATAAAAATTGAATTGAAGAAAGAATTATTTAGGATCTCTTTGGTTAGCATCTTTTCAACAGTGGTTTGACAATTCTCTTGTGGTTTCCGAACTAGCGCAAACCAACTTAGTTTTGGAGCTTGCCATTCATAATGATGATGATATTTTAGATACAAAACCTTTTAAATCCAAACCCATGATGGGATAGTGTATATTTGAAAAAAATGATGGGTGGGTAATGGACGACATGAAATCAAATGGTACTTTATAGGTCTTTCTCTTGTAGGAAGAAGTGATCTCTTGAAATTTATCCATGATTATAACAAGCTGGTGGGAATGTTATTATTGGAGGCTCCCTTGATCAACCAAGGAAAATTGTTTGTTATAAAGGGGATCTATGGGCTTTATCCTCTTTTATCAACTATGATGATTGATCAACAAAGTAATTGGGGCTTCAATTTTGTCTAAAAGAAGGTTATCTCATGGAATGTTTGTGGAGTGGGGGCTGAGTCCAAACAAGCCATCATCAATGATATTTTTTTTTACTTCTTTTTGGCCCTCTATTATATTTCTCTGAGAGAGAGAATTTGAAGAAGTTTATGACCAAATTTTGAGGAGGCATTTGGTTTAGTTCATTTTCCAATGGTGAGGTAAATCTTCAATGGTGCTTCTAGTGATCTTCCTAATTTGGGGTCATTTATTAT
Organism: Chimonanthus salicifolius; assembly: GCA_013350335.1. NCBI lineage: Eukaryota > Viridiplantae > Streptophyta > Magnoliopsida > Laurales > Calycanthaceae > Chimonanthus > Chimonanthus salicifolius. Next base: position 49,006,165 of record CM023532.1, read on the forward strand.
TTTACTATATTGATGCTTTTAATGGTGATTTTTCTGTTTTGGTTGTCTTGGGTGATTGTGGACCTATCAGTTTTATGGTCCCCTTTGCGACAAAATGCAGCTAGATTTGAAGGTCAAACTAACAACAATTAGGGGGAAAAGACAATATCCTTGATACTTAAGTGAGATTTCTTTTAGCATCGAACGATTTGGAATTTCTTCTAACACCCCCAATATGATATGTTTTCCCTATCAGATTTCTAATATGGGTATTCTTGAGTTTCCTTTTGATAGGGGTGGTTTTACTCGGACTAATTTTCAAACGAATCCAAAAATGTCCTGTATTGATCACTTTCTAGTAGATCAATCTTGGATTGATCTCTATTTAGTGATGAAGCAACATATTTTACCCAAGCCAATCTCTAAACTTTCTCATATACTGTTGGACGTAGTCTTAGATAATTGGGGAACTCAACGTTTCCATTCTGAAAGTACATTGTTGCTAGAGAACTTTCTGGATCTCATTAAGGGTTGGTGGTCCGAAGCTCTTACTCACTTGAAAAGAGTTTTCAACATTATTCGGAAGGTCAACTTGCTTAAATATAGAATCAAGGATTTGAAGACTTCATTTTTCTTGCTCCAAATTTTGCTTTGAGATCTATTTTGGAGGAGATTTAAGTGCTTGGATTCCTTGGAAGAATCCCTTTTTTTTTTTTTTTAGTTTCTCCTTCGAATAGACCCATTCTTGATTGTTTGGAATTCAAATTTATTGATGCCGATCGCTTTTCAAAAAAAATTATTGATGAAGATCCAGCTGAGTGATTGGAAGCAAATTTCACAAAAAATGAAGTTGGATTAGCTATTTTCTCAGTGAATGAAGAAAAACCTCTCGGTCTTGATGGTTTCCTTATGGCTATGTTCTGTTTCAAGAATATGTGGGAATTTAATGGACTGAACTCATTGAACTTGAACCTAGTCCAACTCCAAGTACATCCAGCCGTTCCATTCTATTGTATTCCTACTTATTCTTAAAACCAAACAAGCCCTATGCCTTTTTTCAGGCTTTCTTTGATACTATGAAGGATGGTATCATGTCTGTCTTTGAGGAATTCTATGAGAGGAGAGAAGTGGGGGTTGCATTTCTAAATCGCTGGGTTCTTCTTTCATGATTTGGGGTGTTTGCAGGATTCTTTTGGACGTTCTTTGCAATCGTTTGAAATCTCCCATGCCTTCGCTTATTTTAGATATCAAGGTGCTTTTTTGACAAAAGGCAAATTTCTAATTCTATCCTCATAGTGCATGGACTTACTGATTTGATACACCTTTCCAAGCAAACTTATTATTATAAATGGCTCTCTGAAATGTTACTTTTGTAGATAAAGAGGTTTGTGTCAAGGTTGCCTTCTCATTTTTTTTATTTGTTTTGTTGGTTGAGGCGTTACATATGATTCTTCTAGCACCAATAGATCAAGGGTTATTCATGGTTTTTTAGTGCCTTTTGCTTTTGTGAAGGTCTCTAACCTTCAATTTACACATGATACAATTCTTTTTTGAGATGCTGAGGTGGATCAGGTTATGAAACTTGTTTCTCTTTTGAAGTGGTTCGAGGCTTATTTAAACTTCATATGAATTTTGATAAATGTGAGATGTGATAAATTCTATGCAATGGCAATAGAAGAAGAAGAAGAGACAAATGATAGGAGAAACACGAGAGAATGTGGGAATATTTTTCTCTGATTTTCATTTGTGAGACATGTACATATATTAGAAAATACATAATTACAAGAGAGAAAATTGTAAATTTCTTGTGTACATCCAAAAGTATCACATGAATTTGTACTTTTGCTAATTGAATTTCAAAAGGATCTATCTAATTGGCTCTCTACCTTGACAGATGGTTGAAAAAGCTGAAAATCTTTGTAACCCAAGGTGTATGGCGTAAGCTGTTGAGAAAAATGCTTCTGAAGGGATTGCAATCAATTACTATAAAATAAAATCCTAGTCAAACTTGATATATATACATTTTTCTGAAGGACACATGAAAGAGTACACACTTCATCACTCACCCTCAAGTTGGTAGATGTTTGAAAAACCTAGCTTGCCGTGAAGAGTCTTCAAATGTGATTGAGGGAAAGACTTGATAAAGATATCAGCTAGTTGATCTTTAGACTTGACATGGGGTGTGGGAATCTCTCGTGCTATAAAATCTTCATGAATGAAATGACAATTGACTTAAATATGCTTCATTCATTTGTGGAAGATAGGATTGAAGACAATGTGGATGGAAGCTTGAATGTCACAACCAAGCACCATGGAATTAGTCAAGGAAAACCCAACTAGATTATGAGAGACTTTAGCCACATAAGGTCATGGGTTTGGGGTTTGACTGCTAGAAAATAAATTTCGAGAAAATTGGAGGCTGGAAAAAATCAGTTTGAGGAATTTTCTTCATATTTCAGCAACAATGGAATTGGAAAAAACTTTTCTAATGTGATAAGGGTGATTGAATCCGAAAAGAAAACAATGATGATGGCTGTAACCAGTGGGCGAAAGTAATCTTTAATCAACAAGATGAAAAGGAATCTTGGATCTTGGAGATAGGCGATCGAAGGCATCTTCTTAGAATCAAGCTTTCATACCATGATAAATTCTATGGATGGAAGTAGAAGAATGGTAGGAAAAAACACAAATTTTTGAAGGATGCAGGACATATGAAATGGCACACACTTCATCAAGATGTTTGGGATTTTTTTTTTTTGGGGAAGTAGAGACAATAAAATATTATAAAGATAGTGATAAAAATGACAAAACAAAAGAAAGGGAAAAGAAAACTGAAAACAAAAGAATCCAAGTCACAACAGCCATTACACCCCACTATTATAGTATGGGAGAACGATATTGAAATACAAGATGAGAAGCCAGCAATCGACAAAGCTAGGGTAAAGTGTTTGGTGTTCTTCACATCCTTCACATCCTGAGCTTGTGTTTGGGGTTGGGTGTGTATGGGGTTAGGGGTTTTATGTTTCTTTATGAGCTTTTCCTTCACTTTTGTGATGTGGTTGTTTTTTATTGTATTTTGGCCTTGCATAACTCTCTTATACAAGGCAGATACTGTCTCGTAATTTTTCTTAATTAATTAAATTAGTCACAGTCTCCATTTAAAAAAAGGCTAGAGTCATGACATCCAATTACATATGGTCAACAAATGTCTCGAGCCTTCTCACACTTGCTTTTGCCAAGAAGTCCACCACACTATTTGTTATATGCCTAACATGTCTAAAAGAAGTTGCCTTGCCTATGCATATCTTCCTCTAGGGTGGTTGTTTCCTACCACAATCCCAATTAATAGCATTAACTGAATCTCCTTCAATTACCAAGCTGCCACTATTATGCCCAACCCATAATAACTCTAATATCCTTCTAATGCCCAATCATCGTAACGTGAAATTCCCTCTGCTTTGCTTCTAGAGGAGCAACTTCATGGCTTTCCCCAGTGAACTCATCTGCAATTCTCTGTTGTTACACCACACATCCATCGCCATCATCATTACTTCATCCACATATCTTTTCCTCCTCACACTATCCATGGGGCATAGACCATTTCACTTTGGCCAGCCTACCCATGTGACAGTTGTCATTCAACTGCATTGATGGTTTGGTCTTCCATGCTGATTCACTGCCTAAAGATTATACTCTTTTAGGTGTATGTGCTTCTGTCCAATTTGAATGCTTGAAGGTGGAACTTCACAGGATTTTCTTTGCCACTGTCAACTTTTTACACTGGTGAGATGCGTTGGATTGTCCAACAGATCTGATACTGATATGCATGCAATGTCAAAGAAGTCCTTATCAGTCTGATTTCTTGCTGGTTTTTTAGTTATAGATAGCTCTACAAGTCCATCATAGTATTGTTGTTCTAGAAACGTAATAGTCAGAAGCATGCCTGGGTATTCCCTAGAACTCCTCTGCACCATGAATGCTCCTTCTACCTTGGCAGCTCTTAGCAGTCAAAACAATGCCTAGGCATGTGGTTAACCTCCAGGACCTCTCTGTTTAATCATTATCTCAGAAAAGCAGGAAACTTGACTTACCCATCAGCTACATGACAAGTCTATTCTCTCTCTCTCTCTCTCTCTCTCTCTCTATTTGCTCAAGGGTTTCATGCAATATATATTTTCATTTATTGCTTTCATTTTTAGTTGGTCATATAGTGCATGTGTTGCTTTGGAAACACTTTTTTTTTTGTTCTTAGTAACTGCTGGGCTGACATCTTATGCAGTTTGTTTTGGAAGATACACACACAAGGACTGTTAGGTCATGTGCTTGGTCACCGTCTGGGAAGCTATTGGCTACTGCAGGTTTTGATGCCACTACGGCAATTTGGGAGAATGTGGGGGATGATTTTGAATGTGTTGCATCTTTAGAGGTACATGTATCCATGGAGTATCTATATGCTTTTCGAAAAGAATCTTGGATCACTCAACATCCATGGTTTTCTTTTTTCTTTCCTTTTTTTAATTTTAGTTTTATGTATAGGGCCATGAAAGTGAAGTTAAAAGCATTTCATGGAATTCATCTGGGTCACTGTTGGCTACTTGTGGACGAGATAAATCTGTTTGGATATGGGAGGCACAGCCTGGAAATGAATTTGAGTGCGTTACGGTGTTGCAAGGACATACACAGGATGTGAAGATGGTGCAGTGGCACCCTTTTATGGATGTTTTGATTTCTGTTAGTTATGACAACTCTATCAAGGTATTTTTCTTTTTCAGAATGAAATATCTAAAGATCTGAAGTATATGAAGAAATTTATCTGTTTGAAAAAGGTTTAATCTTTTGATTGTTGAGTACTATTCGCTTTATGTTATTATAGATTTGGGCAGAGGATGGGGACAATGACGACTGGCATTGTGCGCAAACTTTAGGTGAATCTAGTAGGTAACAAAGCTTGCAAAAAATTCTGTTTCTGGTTTTAGATTCTTCCCAGAGTGTACTGGCAGCAATTTATGGTCTTATTTTCTTTTTTTGCTTCATATCTGTTTCTTTAGCAGATGGGGTAATAGCTTTGATAATGATGATATTTGTCCCTTTAGCATTCATTTCTATATGATAGTCGATATTGCTTACTAGGGTTCATTAACTATCAAGACATGAAAATTTACACTTAAGAGGTTTTCATGTATATTGGATCTTAACAAGTGCTAGGCTAAGATGCTAGCTTTGGAAATCTTTCTTCTTCTTTGCTTAGACCTACTGTCATTCACATTCCCCTTTCAAATCCATTTGGAAGCCTCCTGCCCCTTCTAGTTTGACTGCTTTCCTAAACAAAATCTTAACCATTGATAACCTTGAGAAAAAGTTTCCACCCCTAATGTTGCTACCTTTGTAGGCGCAATATGGAATCAATCGCTCAGTCCTTGGGAGACTTGAGAAACTGTTATGGTTTGGGCTAGAGTTCAAAAACTCGAAAAAAATTGGGCGAATCTGTCTGAGTTGACTTGATTCGATAAGATTTTGAGTCAAGTGAGTTAAGGAGTTATATCAACTTTTTCCGGTCGAGTCCAAAAACTCGACCAAGTTGAGTTTGTGAGTTTCGAGTTTTCGAATTATGGTTCTGGGACAATAGATCCCCAACAATGATGACTTCTTTCAGTTCATGTATGTGATGCTAGGCAATATCAAAGATTGTCACCCAAGCAAAGCTGGACTGAATTTCTAAGCTTAAGTCATTGAAGCTGATTTCTTCAACATTTTATAATGCACCATTGCTATTGTGAACCAACTCTCTCTGTGTCTCTCTCTTATTTGGGTTACTGGGCCCACTAGCTGACATATCCAGCTCTAAATCAAGCTTTTAACTCAGACACCTTTGTGCAGGACAATGATTTAACCAACTTACCTATGTAGCAGGAGATTTATGCATCTTATGTCATCGAAGTAACAAAAAAATTTAATCTATCCATCTGAAATAAAATATATTGTCATTGCCCTTAAAACTTAAATGCGAGCTTGTTTTATGGTGGAATCTCTATTTCTTTTAGGGCTTTATTTGAAATGCACATTTGGCACCAAATTCTTCCTATGTAACTTTGTGTTCCAACATTTCCTTGCTACAGTAACTATAGAGTCGTAAATATTTTTAATGGTTGATCTGTTGTTTCTAGTGGACATTCATCTACAGTTTGGGCGCTGTCTTTCAACCCTGCAGGAGATAGAATGGTTACCTGCAGGTATGTGTAACTTTTCCTCAAGTTTCATGCTTACATTCTGCTAAGTACTTTTCTCTCTATGATTTTGTAGCATCCAAGTAGTAGTACCTATTACATCAAAAGAATTAGTGGGTTAAATGTTCAAGAAACCAGAGGGGTTGGACCAGCAAAGATGAATTGAATGCAGTAGTAAGACACGTCATTCTAGATTGTGGGGTGATAGAGAAATTGCTTTTTTAGATTTTTGATTGGAAACATAGAACTCAAGAGGCTGACCAGATGGATGGGAAGGTTACAATGATGGCAATGAAGTAATAGTACTATTGAGTGAAAATATGAAATGATCTTATGCTTAAAAAATTGTAACAGTGTTGTGTGATTTTTACAGTGATGATCTTACCTTGAAGATATGGGAAACTCGCGACAATCCTATGCAGACAAGCTCTGATGGTAAAAGACCATGGTGAGAAGCATGCTTCATTTCTCATTTGATTTTCTATGCTTTTCCTCTCAGGCCCGGCCCTGGCCTTAGGCGAATAGATAGGGCCCCCAAGTCGGGTTCAATTTTTAACTTCCCACACATTTTTGTATGTTATAAATTTATTTTAATGTTTATTTTATTAACGAATGGATTTGTGGCGCAATGGTAGCGCATTTGGTTTTAAATCCAAGGTCTCGTGTTCGAATCATGTGTGGTTTATTTTTACTCCCACACATTCTTGTATGTTATAAAATTATTTTAATGTTTATTTTATTAACGAATGGATTTGTGGCACAATGGTAGCGTGTTTGGTTTTAAATCCAAGGTCTCGTGTTCGAATCATGTGTGGTTCATTTTTACAATTTTTTTTTTTTTTACAATTTTTTATATTGCTGTTAAGCCATGTTGCTAAACTTTTTGCAACAATTTATTATATATTTAAACATAATTTTTCTCTAAGTAAAATAACTTGAGGAGTATTTAAAATCAACTTGACGTTCGATTCACGTCACGTTCACTTTTTTAACTTCTCATATTGCGGTTAAGCCAACCCCCTCCATGTTGTTAAACTTTTTGCAATTTCTTATAAATTTAGATATAATTTTTCTTTAAGTAAAATAACTTGGAGAGTATTTAAAATTAATTTGACAAGACTCGTTAACTGGCTTGACTCGAATTCCTATCGAGTTTAGTCAAATTAGATTGATTTGGCCAATTTTTTTTTCAAATTTTAAATCTATAATTCTAATAAAATAAATTAAACATCATGATAAAAAACATTTATCGATTAGTTTTATTTTTCTTTTAAAAATTAAGAATTGGGATGATTAATTGACTCTATTACAAGATTAAAATGATTATATAAATGTTACATTTTAACTCATCAATATTCTTATCATTTTTTTTAGAAATTTTAAAAAAATGTGACCTAAAGAAGTCCTTAAACGAGGAAACTTAAGTGTTCATTGTAATATAAATAGTTGAATGGAAATAAAATGGGTTTAAATTTGAATGATTATTTTGTGCTTTATAGTTTATAACTGAGTGATAAATTTTTAATATAATTTTTCTTTATAAATTATTTTAAATGCATTATATACTTTAGCATGTCAACTACTCTTTTTAAATACAACAAAATAGTAATTAAAAATAAAAAAATCAACATACATGACACAAGTGGAAATTAAATTTGTGATAAGAAATATTGAATGGATTAACTATTTTATCTATTGAAGAAGATATGTTAAAAAAAACTTGAATATAGTAATTTAGTTAGTAATTTTGTATCTCAAAATCCAAAAAGAGTAAATCTTAAATAACAATTTGTTATAAATTTGATTATGATATTTTATTTGAATGTTTCACACTTTGTAAAAAAAATTATATAATTTTATTTTTTGTGAATGCATAAAAGGCCCATCTTGAGAGTTCGCCTAGGGTCTCTGAAATCTCAAGGCCGGCTTTGTTTCCTCTACATGTTTAACTTGCTTGGTATACCTTTTGCTCAAACTTGCGAGACAACTTCGCAAGTACTGGTAACCTATGGTATGATCTTTCAAATAAGGGCTGGTGGTGTGACTCAATTGCAGAAGCTTGTGGTTTCATTGGATGACATTATTTTAGGGCTCTAGATATCAGTTATATGTTCTTCCCTCACTGCTGCAAGTGTGCTACCGGTTGGGTATTGGATAATGAAACACTACGTTAACCTGTGTAGATTATATGTAGATGGATGGATGGTTTCTTGTCAGCAGGATTGCATGGGATTACCTGCAGTTCTGCATTGTGTGTGTATTTTTTTTAAATGGAGACATGATTTTAATGCACAACCTTTTGGTTGTAACAATGAGCACTTGCCAACTATGGTACATGTTGTCACAATGAGAGATCTAATCAAGATGATTTCATCTTCCCCCAATCCTTGAGCACTGCTCTTTGTTCATCACAATGAGAGATCTAGTCAAGATGATTTCATCTTCCCCCAATCCTTGAGCACTGCTCTTTGTTCATCACCAATCACAAGAAGTGTGAGGTCTAAAGGTGATGCAGGGTTGGTTAGAAATTCTAAATTAATAACTGTGCAAATCTACGATGACTTGACCTAGGCTAATCTAAAATGATGATATGAACACATGTATGCAATAAAACTGAGATTATTCACTAGATCACAATAAGCAATTAAAGGCAAGTCAACATGTCCAAACACATCCACCATTATAAACATTCATCTGAGATCCCAACTTATTGGAGTCAGAGTGGAGGAACAATTATTAAGGCAACTAGTGGATGTGACAGGTTGCTTAATCAGGACATTACCTTTCAACTACTTAGGATTGCCGGTGGGTGGGAATCCAAGATCAAAATCCTTTTGGGCCCTGGTCGTAGAAAAGGTGGAGAAAAGATTAGAGGGGTGGGGTAGAAGGTATTTATCCTTAGGCGGAAGGTTAACTCTCATTGGATCCACCCTCACGAATCTCCCCACTTACTACAAGTCCAATTTTCAAATGCGAAAAGGAGTTTCGAGGAAACTGGAGCGATGCTTTAGGAGGTTCCTATGGGGTGATAGGCAGGATAAGAAGAATGTTCACTTGGTCTCTTGGTCTGAAGTGACTAAGCCCAAGTCATCTGGAGGGTTAGGAATAGTCCCTCTCCAAGTAAGGAATCAAACACTATTTTGCAAATTGAGTAGGCGGTTTGGGAAAAAGAGGGAAGCGTTGTTGGCCAAAGTCTTAGCTGTCAGATATGGTTTATGAGATAGAGGAGGTTAGGCACTAGGAGAAAACGTAGAGAGGATAGGATCACTGGTACTAAAGGCGTGGTGGAGAATAGGGAGGGGATGGGGGGCTTGTGGGTCGCACTTTCCAAGAGAATCTGAGACTCCTAGTTGGAAATGGAGATAGAGCCCTCTTTTGGACGGCTTTGTGGCTCGGGGAGAGATCCCTAAAGGAAGTCTTTCTCAGATTGTACAGGGTAGCACGCAACAAGGAGGCTTTAGTCAGGGCTCGCTACAGGTTTGAGGAAGACCAACAAGGAGGCCCAGTTTTGAGCTAGGCCCAGCCAAGCTAGGCCCAACCAAGTTAAGTTACATAGGGTTTTTATAACCCTATTCTAGCGGCAGATGAAAGACACACAGAGAACAAAAAGAAGAAGAAGAAGAAGATGGGATTGCTCCATGCGAATTGGAATTCCATACACATGCGGTGTAAGGCCGGAAGACGGTGAAAAGCCTCTTTGAACCATGTGTCTCTTCTTCTCTTCCTATTTTCTTTTTCTTCTCTCTTTCTTCTTCTCCTACTCCTATCTCTCTTCTTCTATCTTCTTCTCTTCTCTTCCTTCCTCTTCTCTTTTGTTTTCTTTTGGCTTTCTGGAACCCAAACCATCTTATTGCTGCCGTAATCCCACATCCCAAACCCAACCCCTGTTTCCGCCCCTTTTTAACCCCTTCTACACTTCCGCCCTTCCCATACAACTTTCCTATTGCTACCCCAAGCCTTCTGGACCCCTGTCCCAAGCCAATCTTCCTCCATACAGCCTAGCCGTACACCTTAGCCCATCAACTATAGTCGCAACCCCTTTCTTAAACACTTTTTGTTGCCGCCACCTATTTCCTGCCTTCTCCAACACCTATCAACCTTGCCATTCCTTTTACAAGTTCTCCTTGGCCTCACTGCTACCCTTCCCTGGACCCTTTGGCTTTACTGCGACACATCCCAAACCCATATCCTTGCCGCCAACCCTCCCCAAGTCCCTATTTGCTTCCGTTAATATTCTATACCCCTTCCCTAATGTCGCATACCCCTTAAGTCTTCCCTAGACTTGCCGCAAGCCCATATTCCACTCTCTTCTTGTTGTAGTTTCCATATAAAGCCCCCTCTCCTGAGATCTTGACCCATCCTTTTACTTTCGTGAAACCTATTTGTTGGTCAAGCTAGCCAAATGTTTAGAATAGTCCTAGAGGGAGGGAGGGAGGGAGAAGGGGAGAAGAGAGGGGGGGGGGGGGGGGGAGAGGGGAGGGGGGGGGGGGGGGGGGGGGGGGGGCGTTGCGGTTTGAATAGGACTATGGGGAATTTTAAATTCTATTTAAATATTTGGCACTTTAATGAATGGTTACTACAAATTTGCTCAATTTATCTTTCCAATATGATTTTAATGCAAGATTCAATTGAAGCAAACTAAGATGTGAGTTAAAGAAAGTGCACAAAATAAGGTGAACGAGATGAGAAGAGATGGAGAATAGTGTGACACAAGTATTTTTACGTGGCTCAGCAACTTTGCCTGCATCCACGCCTCAAGTATACCACTTGAGGATTTCACTAAACTTCTCCTTCACGGGTGGAGAAGAAACCTATTGCAACTTTAATCTCTTTCAAGGATAGAGATTGAACCGATAACTTACAATCACCAAGAAAACACCTTTCTTGGACTTCACTAGGGTTACACCAACCCTTACAAATATCTCAATGATTGATGAAAGTTGTAGACGTTGAAAGTCTGACCAAGAACACTAGCCTCTAGTTACTTGAAGTAGCCTTGACTTTTGGATGTCTTTCTCCACTTAGCTCCTTGGTGATGAGAGAATGCTCCAACGAATGCCACACCAAAGATTGGGAGATGATCTAGGGATGATTAAAGGTTTGCCTATGTAAACAATCAATCTCAAATAGTTTCCTGAAGAACACATTCAATGTTGAGCCTTAAATGCTCAATGATTTGCGTATGAGTGCTTTGAATGTGTTTATATGGTTTAGAGCAATGAGGGTCTAATTATAGAGATTTGGTGCTCTAAGAATAGTTGGGATGCTTAGGAAAGATTAGGAGAAAATTTAGCTCAAAAGGATCAACCTTATCCCCTCAAATGGCTTTGGTTTATATAGCCAACAAGCTCCCAATGGATCTCTGCTTCAGAATGCCTCGGAACTTCCGAAGTCAACGGTCATATTTCAACGGATAGTTTGACCTTACAACGGCTAGTTGGACCACTTTCGAAACTAGCTAAGTTCCAGTTTCGAAACTTCTGAAGTAAGGTTATGAAGGACAGAAGCAATGCCTGCAGAATGCATCCCTCGGAACTTCTGAGGCTGGTTCCGAGGCAGGTTCCGAATCAGGGTTCCAAGGCAGGTTTTGAACCTAGGAACAACCTTAGGAACTTTTAAGACTGGTTCCGAGACAAGTTTTGAACCTAGGAACAACCTTCGGAACTTTTGAGTCTGATCCTGAGGTAGGTTCCCATGAACTTGATAAGCCATAAATTTCACCAAGTGTTGATGAATTTAGAGTTTGGAAATCCGGACAAGATGCAGAGCCCTTTATGTGTTCATTTGCAATCATTAGATTTAACTATAATGAACATTTGATGGATTGCAAAAACACAAGAATATATAGGGCTATTTGATAGATAACTAGATCTCTCCATAGGGCAAAGGTACTTAGAAATCCTATATTAATTTGAACCAGTTCTTAACCGAAGGATTCTAAGGCTTCTAGGTCCGTCCTAGGGTCCGTATACCTGTGGTGTTTGGCATTCAAGGAGTTCTTCCTGTTTTGGTGCGATGCTTTCCAAACAATGTGTCTTCTGGAGCTTCAAGCTTGATTTGACTGTGCATGTCTTCCAGAGATGAGGTCTTGGACACGTAGACGGTCACGACTCAGTTAAAGAAATTGGCAACTCAGGACTCAGTCGGACATAGTTACGGAATTGCCAACTCAGTCTGATTCAGGAGAGGCACGTTTAACTTTTAGACTAACACTATTAATCCACCTTACCTTTTTTGTTATTTAAAATCATATGCCCTTTATTTTAAAACAGAAGAAAATCATTCCATTCTTTTGTTTAAGTTTTCATGTATTTATTTACATTGGGTTTCAAGGATATTTGCATGGTTATTTGTGGTAGATTTTATATTAATTAATTGCATATATTAATTGATGGTTTAATTTCAGCACATTTTAGATTTAGGTTGCATTATTTTCATCCCTCTTAATTCTTAGGGAACCACATTTAGGTATTTAGAGGTAATCGATCCCCTTTTCCTTGCATTACATTTTGACTTCAGAAGATATCTTAGGGGTTTCGAACATGAGAGCCTAGAGGAGCTTTCAACCTTATTGGGAGATTTTCCATTATCTAGAGAGGAGGAAAACAAACTAATTTGGATAGGAGATTCATTTGGCTCCTTTTCAGTCAAATTGGCTGTTGATAGAGTCAGCCATGACGAAATTGAGACCACCCTACCTTGCTTGGCCTGGAAGAGTTTGGCTCCCTTGAGAGTACAACCCTTTGTGTGGAGTGTCCTAAAAGTCAAGACACTTACCAGAGTGGCATTAAGCAGAAGGGGTTTACTCAACCTTGGTGGATGACCTCCAATGCACTTCATGCAGTCTTACGGAGGAAGATGCAAATCACCTTTCTATTCGCTGCCCGGTCTCGGGTTAGTTATGGACAAATTTTATTAACTTGATGGGAATTTCGTGGGTTTTAGACAAGACATTTGAAAGTGTGATGGGATCTTGGTCGTTTCCTCTCCTCAGTTCCAAGATAAAGGTAGCCTGGAGAACAATTCCTGCATCGATCTTGTGTACTATTTGGAAGGAGAGGAATGCAAAGATATTCCCGTTAAGATATATTTAGTATTTTCCTTAATTATTGCTTACTATTATTGTATTTCCAATTTAGTGGTTTCCTCTTTTATTGATTTTCCCTGCTTTATTTGTATTTCATTTTCTCTATAAATAAGACACAGAGTCTCCTCAATTGAAGAGGAAGACACAATCAAATCTGTGTTATTTTACAAAGGGTCTTTTTTTTTTTCCTTTTGCGTTCAATTTTGACTGGTGAGAGAGAGCAAGTCGACCTTCCTAGCTTTCTCTCTCTCCCTTTGCTTGTTGCCACAACACCAACAGAGGGAGGACCACTTGCTCTCTTGTCTCCCCTGCCAAATCTCGTGCCAGATCTCTCATCAAACCTCAATTTTGGGCGCAACACAAACCACGCCTTCTCTGCTGGCTTGTGGTGTTGTCCGCTCAGCCTAGCCTCCGCATTGCACCACCCACTGCAGATCTTTGATTTATCACCCAACACCATTTTTGTTGGGAAACGTCTCTACCTTTGCATCAGCGTTTCCATCCCTCTTCTCGCTCCTTCAAGGCCCGATTTTCACGTTGCTTCACTGATCTTGCAGTCGTTTTTTCTTCCCCGTCATCGAATTGTTGGAGATTAACCCAACCCACATTCACAAACAAATCGCAGATCAAGCACACACCAAGCAAGAATACGAAGAACACATGATATACGTGGTTCAGCAATGTTGCCTACGTCCACGGGGCGTACTAAGATTTCACTAAGAGGAAGAATGCCCAATACAGGCTACAAGGGTTAACAATCCTACCCATCCTTCCTCTCAGTCACTCTCCTCTCTGTTTCTCCTCAAGAGAAACTGCACCATCCTAATAAACCCTACAGAAAGAGACATTATATAGTGTCTTACAACAAACAGGGCCTGCGCCTGAGTCTGGGCCCATCAAACAACTCAGGCCCAATAAGGCTTTGAGCCATAAATCCAATAAACTCCACCTTGGCGAAAAAGCCCGACACCATGAAGATTGTTGCCCTCAGATTATGACACATCCACCTGTTGTGTAGCACCTCCAGTTCCTCATCTTCTGTAAGACTCCCATCCCATACCTTGGGATACTCCTCTAGTCTTGAGTAAGACTGATTAGCCCAATCGGGCTCCACCTCGAGCATTCTTGCCCGATTCCCTGTGTTGCATCTGCAACTCCACACCAAATGGGCTCCACCTCGAACTATATCCGTTGAGATCCATGTTGCCTCTGCAATTCTGCATCCAATGGGCTCCACCTTGAGCATTACCGCCCAAGTCCCTTGCACCATCGTTGACCACTCCCTAACTCCTCCAAAAAAATTCTCTCCTTTTCCAAATCCACACCGTTCACTTTGTAGATCTCTTTGTTGCGATCGCATAGGCGAAGACTGATCTCAATTCCGAGTCCCGATGACTTTAGAAATTGCAAAACAATTCTGACCGTTGATTGTCAGCTGAAGGAGTATAAGAAACTGTGATCTGCAGGGTCACCTGAAACTGTAGTCCTGTTGATCACCATGCAAGCAGTACTGTAGTCCTACGGAACTACTCCAATCTATAGTCCCTCGGGTGCACCCAAATCTGTGGTCTCGTGTGTGCACCTGAAATGGTGGTCCTCCAGATCACCAAAACCTTTTTTTTTTTTAATCTTTCCACTCGGTTTTACCCCAAAACCGAGTGGACTCTGCCTGTGTTCCTCCTTCCAATCGCCAGCCCTTCTCTGGCTGGCACTCACCGCACTGCAGATCTACTCTCTACTCGGTTTTGCAATGAAGGCTGCCGTCCTTAGATCTTAGATATGAAGAGTCAGATTTGCTGCTGCCTCCGCTCGCCGTTGTGCCTCTGGCGCCTTCACACACTTGTTGGCCATGCGATCTCCGGCGTGCTTGGCCGTGCTTATCACTCGAGCCATCCCACTCAGTTCTGCCTCATCTCAGATCTAGGGTTTCTCCTCTCTCTACAATGGCTGCAGCTGTTCACCTAAGCTGGCTGTTCCTCTCCTCTTGGTCTCAGATCTGCGCCTGCCGCTGCTTCTGCCTTCATGTTGGCTGCACCTCCTCAGATCTGCACTGATTTGCGCCTTGGAACCCCTTGATCTCCCTGCGATGGCTTCTTACCCGCCACCCACTCAGATCTGCCGAGCCTCTCTCTCTGCCTTCCAGAGAAGTCAATGCCGCTCGGCTTTCCTCTTGTCTTAGATCTAGGCGAATCTGACTTGGGTTTTTCTTCTGAAACCCCCTTCTTATCAGATCGGCATAATTGCGGCTGCCTCTGCACCATCGTAGATCCTTACCGATCTGCTTGAGCTGCCGCCGCTGTTGTGACCAAATCTGGAAAACCTTTTTTGCTCAGATCCGACTGCTTTTCCTGCATTTCACACAGCTGCTTCATGCGGTTGCTCGTTCGTTGGCCGTGCCTCACTGTGACTGCTCCAGAGGGAACCTTGAAGCTGCCGCTCACCGTCTTTGACCGATCTGCAGTCGGTGCTATCGATCTATCTCTTAGTTGCGTTTCCGGCTTTGATCTTAGATCTGGTACTCGATCTGATGCTGCTACTGTACGCGTCTCCACCGCTGCCAGAGCTCTCACTGCTCGAGATCTGCTGCCCCTTTGTGCCCCCCGATGCAACTCTGGTTCTCAGATCTGTTCCCAGATCTTACCGATTATAGGGCACAACGATCTCCGCGGTGGTGCGTTTGCCGATCCTTTCAGATCCCCTCCTGGAGCTGCACTGCTGATTTGCAATCCCTCTAGATCTGCTCCTTCTAGGCTTCGCACGCTGCTTTACAGATCTATGATTTTTTTGGCCTGAACCCGATCTTCGGTTCTTTCCAAATCTTGCTCCGACCTTCACTGTTCCAGATCTACACCTGTGCCCTGGAATGAAGGGAACTCCTCCGATTTGTGAACCTTTCCCTTGGATTCGACGAACCTGGCTTTGATACCAATTGTTGGAGATTAACCCAACCCACATTCACAAACAAATCACAGATCAAGCACACACCAAGCAAGAACACGAAGAACACAGGATATACGTGGTTTGGCAATGTTGCCTACGTCCACGGGGCGTGCTAAGATTCCACTAAGAGGAAGAATGCCCAATACAGGCTACAAGGATTAACAATCTTACCCACCCTTCCTCTCGGTCACTCTCCTCTCTATTTCTCCTTAAGAGAAACTGCACCAGCCTAATAAACCCTATAGAAAGAGACATTATATAGTGTCTTACAACAAACATGGCCTGGGCCCGAGTCTGGGCCCATCAGACAACTCAGGCCCAATAAGGCTTTGAGCCATAAATCCAACACGAATGCCATCTTTGTTGTTGGTTTTGACCAGATCGACCAGATCTGAGCACCAACGTGCCCCCTTTCATTTTCGGCATTCCCCTTTTTGGTGTCGCCTTTGTTTTTCCTTTTTCTTCTGATTTCCGTCTGCATACCACTGATTGCCTCCTGTTTTCTCTCTTCGAGATTTGTTTCGACCACTGCTACCATCCATCCAGATTGGATTTGGACCTGAATACATCATTGTGCTCGTCTGTGATCAGACGCTTTCTACCTGACGGCACAAGTCCAGATCTCCGACGCTCCTCTCGTCAACCGTCGGGTACAAGCCCGGTTCTGCCAATTTGTGTTGACTGTGGGATTTATTGCACCCACGTGACACATGCCCATATTGTAATGACCCTACCCGGGGTACCGGGTCAGTAGTGATGGGTAAAATTAAGTTAGAAAATTATCTTAGTCTAAATTGATTTGTTAGTTAATTTGATAAATTTATTTGGAGTAAATACAATTGAATTTAGGGATTGAATATTAGACCCCGATTTCACACACTTTCCCCTCAATGAGAGTTTACAAATTTATCCCCTTCGAATTAAATTAAGGGAATGGAAAATAAAGTATCAACTTAGATTTTAATTCGCATAAGTTAGAATCTCAATTGGAAATATTCAATTAAGAATGTGAAATCAATAAATAAATTCCAATTTTAAGTGTCTAGAATTTAATCGATGATTGACAAAAATTAATAAAAGAGAAATAAAGGACAATTTATTAAAATCAATAATTTAAAGGGACCCACCATCTATAATTGAACTAACCATAGGAGTGAATTTTATAAATAAATAAATAAATTCATTTTGAAAGTTTTTAGTTGAAGTTTTATTATAAAAAAAAAAAAAATTGTAATTAGGTGTCACAGGGTTTTTTGCCCAAAATCGTGTGGGCCTTTTAAGACCCACACCCCTTTTTGTTTCTTTTATTTTTTCCCTAAGTTCCCCTTCTCTCCCAAAACCCCTTTGGTCTCGATGGAAAGAGTCCTCAAGATCCCTTCTTTCCCCTTTCGTCTCCTTCGGCAAAATGCCTAGGGTCTCGAATCCCTCTCTTCCCTTTTCTTCCCCTTTCCTTGTTGGTTTGGGACTCAAATCCCTTTCCTTTTTCTTTACTCCTCCGGACCTTCCCTTCCGGAACTGATGCGGCCGACTGAAGCACCCACTTAAAGCCCAAGCGGAAGAGGGAAAGTCTCGATTTGCGATCCCAAGCACCGCATCTCTCTCTCTCGGCATCGTCCTCACTTCTCCTTTCAAGCATTGCGAATCAGAAGCCTTTCGCCTGCAGCACGTCGAAACAAGTTTTGATCTCTCCCCAACCTTTTCTCGGTCTTGTTCCTATACCCGGATCCAAACGCTGCCATCTTCTCTTTGGTTCAGCAGGTATGTTGCTTTCTTCTCTTTGGTTCAGCAGGTATGTTGCTTTCTTCTCTTTGGTTCCTCTTCTTTTCCTTACTCTTCTCTGTTTCAAAATTGGATATCTTGCCAACCATAGCTGTCCCTCATCCGTGAATAGTACCAAACCAAGCTTTGTTTCCCAAAGCTTGCTGCCAGCACTATGCGTTAACCCCCTTTTTGTTTTACCCATGGCTTACTTACAAGTTAAAACCCAAAACCTTATTACCTTGCCCTCTTACAGTGGTAATTTCAAGATAGTACCCATTGTATTAAATTGGTCTGATTTAATATGCTTTGCTACAATTAATTACGTATTAAATTAAATATACTTAGAGTTATTGTTATCTTCCCTAAGGGCAGCCAACCTCTAAACTGCTCTAAGTTAGGACAGTTTTCATTAATAAATAAAATAATACAGTCCTAAGTAATTATTATGTTATGTTGGCAGCAAATCTGGAAACCTTTACTATTTTACTTCAATAAATTGAATTATATAGTTATTTATTTTTCCCTTAGTAATGCAAGGAGTTTCAAAAATATGTTTACATATATAAGAGGAACTCCAGATTTTAAGTTTACGTTACCACTTTCTTATAGCTTTACCTAAACTCTTTTGAGAAAATGTTCTCTAATCAGTGTAAATATATTATTCTAAGTTAGGACTGTTCAAACCCAAAACCACTTAATAGTTGGTCTTTTCTATGGAGTCATTTATTTTTCAAAAAAAAAAAAAAAGTGTTTGATGATTTCACATATTCTTGTATTTAGAATGATCAATGATTTTAAAAAGTAAGTATCTATTTTTACAAGGCATTTTTATTCTCACTTCATATATTCAGTTGTTGCTTTTTTTAAGATTGTTATTATTTCTTTTAGATAGAGTATTTATGTTTTTAAAGATATGACCCTAGATATCTATGTATTTATTTTATTTGGTTAAAGTGACTAGTTTTATGAACAAGGTTCCATTAACTTGTCCATGTTAAGTGGGATTAGGCATGGCTCACCCATGTAGTGTATGGACTCAACCTTTACCCTTAACCATGGACCTTTAGATAACCCATAGACTAAAGTTGCGGCAGCAACATACTTCACCTTAATGTAAATTACTGAAGAAAATAAATAACCCTCGTTTTAATAACACGTGAAATCTTTAAATCGTATTCGCAGCAAACTTTGGTCCTCAAGGCTAATATCTCTTGGAAAGCATTTTGGTTAATTGTTGGTACTTCACAAACTTCTAGGTGAGGGAAACAATTCACTACATACCATGTATTCATATAATCTTCTATTTATTGTAGTGCAATGAAAATTATGTATTGTTTTGCATGTTATGAATATAATTGTTGGATCTAGAAAAGACTGGATGCATGTTAATGATGGTTATAATCCGGTGCTCACTCACAGTAATGTAAGGGAGATTTTGGCTAAATATTCTATTGGCCGTGAGGAGATCCAGTCCACCCGGATTGTGAAATCTAACCATTAATGTATTGAAATATCCAATGATTTTATATTCGTAGATTAATGATTAATTGTATGGTATTGTTGAATTTTAATCTTGATTGTACATGTTTGAATGTTGGTCTATATGATTCAAATCATTATGATGCTTGGATTATTGCTATGGTTATTTCAAGGTATGTGCATGCTATAGCAAGTGAGACGTTGATTATGATGCAATAATCTGCTTAGAATGGAAGGTATAATTCTATAAGTATGTCATCATTAATTAAGCATGTTGATTGGCATTGAGCATAGCATTCTCATATTCATAGCATTGGGAATGAGGGTGCGATCCATGATTGTCACGAAGACCACGACAGTGGTAGTGTTGTTAACCTCACTTTAAGTGGGAAGACCATTATGGTAGAAGAGGTGTGATATCTGTGACAAGTCATGAAGGCTGTTATTTGGTGGTAGGTTGTGTTATCCTCACTTTATGTGGGAAAGCCATTAAGGTGATGTCGTGTTATCCTTGATTCGTCGGGAAGGCCACCAAATATCAGCAGATGTAATAATGGGTTAGAATATGACATTTGGCATTGAGCATTACATTTTTGCAAAGGCATGAGCATGAAATAAATTGTTATGCTTGCTTATTTGAAATATCATTGAGGAAGTAGGGATAGCATATGCTATGTTTGTGTTATTGTTTTCTTCACTGGGCATGGAGCTCATTCCTTACGTTGCAGGCAATCCCTTAGACTTGGGTCTGAACGATAATCACAACTGAGCTTAAAAGGCGAGGAGTCGATGAAGAATTCTTAGAAACATTTAGTTACTATAGAATTTACTATTTAGATTATAAGTTGGTTGTTTATTTGATTTAAGACTTTGATAAAGTTGTTCATTCGTTTATTTTAATTTATGGAAACGTGGATAATGAATTCAAGTATGGATTAATTTTGAGAACGTTTTAATTTGATTGCCATGGGAATGTGAGAAAGTGATGCATTTAGAAATCTTTATGTGAGTGATATTTATCCCTTTAAGTTATTTGGATGGTGAAGTGAGATATTCTGTCTTCTAGCAAGTTGTGGTTTTGAGGAATCTTGGTGGTTTGTGAATGTAGTTATGTTTGTTTGAATTCAGCCACAGATTTTTGATGTAAGACCCGTGTAGGGCAGCAGGTGATTTAAATTTGTACAGTCAGATCACGCCCGTCTAGGTGTTGGAAGGCGGGGCGTGACACATATCTGCCTTTTGTTGCTGATTTTTGTTTCCTTGGTGACCTGTTTGTCATCTCAATCTGCTCTATTATTATTCATATCTGCAACATGGATATGAATGGAAAAGGCTATCAACACCTTTATTGAGTGGACCGCATCCCCCCAAGTATTGTAGCCCGTTTGTGGATCCCTTGTTTCTGCAAGCTCAGACGCCTCTCCCTGTTACCAATGTGCTCAAAGCAAGAGGTCATCCCATCGATATCCTTACTGCTTGCCGTACAACTCACCAATGTTTATTTCTTTTTGTGCTCAATGGCTAGTTCACGGGTCCTTACATTGACCAATGACATCATCGTCGTTCACTTCATTGTTTCTTCAGCACACAAATCTGCGCCTTTGACCTTCATGGTGACGCATGTGCTCTTCTTCCACTGCTATTTTCAATATTTATTCTTTCTTCCTGCAAGCTCGCTGTCTGCAGCCAGTCTGCAACCTGACGCTATCTCAGTTTCTTCTTCGGCGTCTCCCACGCCCTTGCTTTTCCAAGCCATTCATCGTCTGTATTCATCTGCCTATTGTGATCGTTTTTTTTTTGCCGGACAATTGTCTTACAGCCATTGCCGTCTTCTCCAGAGACAATATTCAGTACCGGTTTTCTCTTTTCCAGGCCGCCATCTTTGTTTGCCACCTGCCAATTCGCAGCCAGCTAGTATGCTGCCAATTTCACTCATCTTCTATGGCCAGTTAGTGCACCATTTTTAGCAGTTCGTCTGCTCTTGCTTGCATTTGGGCTAAGATTTATTTCCAAGCTTTGTGTTATTTCTATACACACTACAGCTTGCGGGGGCGTGTTAAGATATGTTTAGTATTTTCCTTAATTAGTGCTTAATATTATTTATGTAGGACACGGATGTAGCAGTCATGCATGGACCCCACTTCATTTTCTGTTTATATATTTTTTATTTTATTTAGCAATTTAATTAGTCTCCTAATGTAATTAGGGTCCCTAATTTTATGTCTTCCTGTATCTGTTAATATATTTTCTTTGTACCGCTCAAAAAAAAAAAAAAAAAGTTTCCCTCATTAGGTTAGGATTTCCTTTGTAGTTAGTCTCCTAGAAATCTAGCTTTCCTTGTCAGTTTAGGTTACCTTATTTATATTTTTATGTAAAGAGAGATGAGATAGTGTAGAGGGAGATATACAATTCTTGATGGTGACTATGGAAAATTAAATTAAGTTTATTTTTCTTTATCTTCTCATTCTCTTCTTCTTCTCCTGCTGTGAGCTGCAGGCTTGTTCTTCCTTCTCCCAGTCTCAACGAAGCTTCGGGATCCCTATTTTGTTGGATCACTCTGCTGATGAGCATTGATCCCGCATCAGAAATGATCTTTGAGAAATCCTGATCCAGTTAATGTAGGTCAGAATGTAGTCTCGCAGGTGGGTCCCACTCCAAGATAAATCAGATAGTGAAAAAAAGGCAGATCTGCTGCTGCTAAGAAGAAATTAGAATCAGTTGGTTCTGGCTCTGCATACCTAGTTGAAATAGAGAAGAATTGGCGAACATCAAAAGCCCGAAGGAAGATCTTTTTTTGAACGATAACAAAGGTGAATTATAATAAAAAAAAAGAGAAGATACAAAAGGGGGTCTAAGAGGCTTAAACCCCATAATGAAATACAAGTGTCAATATACAAAGCAAGCAAAATAAATAAAAAATACAGCTAGAGCACTTCTCTAAAAATACAATGTGGAAACACCAAAGTTGTCTTAACCCTAAGATCCCAAGAAAGAGTCATCTGTCTACTCATTTGGCTAGAAAGTCCGTGACTCCATTTGCTGTAACGCTCCGCCCTTTTTCACTCGCTTCTTCTCGTAAAATCAGAGGCTATTTTTTTTTTTTTTTTTATAAATGGAGAGTGATAGAGAGCGGGACATCACGACGCAAGCTAAGTCCGAACTTCCAAAGTCCGACCTTTAACTGGCCAACCATATGTGTGGATGGACTCAGTCTATGAAAACGGTTCACACATAGCAATATAAACATGTGGCATAAAAATCATAACATGCGGAACATAATAGAACACAGTTCTATTCCATTCAGATAGCAAAGTACATCAAGTCTTTCATCATCATTATCATAATTATTCAGTAAAATATTCTACCATAGCAAATTCATCTAAGTTATTACAATTCGAATTCTAGATACTCAAAATACAAGCCCATGAGTATCTTTAAAAAAATATAAACTATCATCCTCCAAGCTCCTATGTCTGGCCTGTTATGCGTTCATTGTTTCCCTGATTTCCTGTGTCATCCACTAGGGTATAAGTAGGGCGTTAGTACAACGCGCCCAGTAGGTATTCCAATTAGGGTTAACACATGGGTTAGTACCAAAAATCCAGATATAATATATATCAAAACCAGTTATAATAAATCATGCCATACTTATAAAGCATCGTATCGAAATCAGTGTATGATAATAGAGATCCAATCATACCGATAAAAACCAGAAACCTTGCATGATAATAAAGATCATAATCATGCCGAATCAATACAATGCCATGCTATCATATGCAATGAGTCCCACCCATCACAAACTCATAGTATCCTCTTGATGGAATTCTCATCATCAAGGTATCCTTCCACGAGTGTTTTATGGACGCCCCGACGAAGTGTGGATCTCCGGATATATAGTATCCTCTTGATGGAATGCTCATCATCAAGGTCTTCATACATAGTATCCTCTTGATGGGATTCTCATCATCAAGGTATTCATACATAGTATCCTCTTGATGGAATTCTCCTCATCAAGGTATCCCCCACTAGTGCTTTACGGACGCCCCGACGGAGTGTGGGTCCCCGGTTACCTGTCATCCCTCCCCTGCCATGCATGAGATGCAAGTACCACATGCTATGCAATTATACAAAATCATAGCATTTAAAAGCTCATATTTAAAACACATGCTATTTTATCAAATAAACATAGCATATAAAATCACCATTTGAAACATATCCTTTGCAATATAAATTCATTAAATCAAGATAAAAACAATGTACATAAACCCATGGTTTCAAAGAGGTGGAATCCTACCAAAGACCGCTAACGTGTGCTTGCGTCTTTCGTTCGATAACCGCTCACGATCGTAAACGCCTTGTGAGATCTCGTTACCTTATAATATAATAATAAATCAAAACCAAGTCCCACTTGATTTACAACATTTAAAGTCCATTAACCAAACTTGTGGGGTTCGGCCATACACTATGGCCGAGCCTTACCCTTTTTATTCATTTATTCCATTAATTACCAAAATGCCATTGGTCTAAACCTTAGTTAATCTTCTATTTATTTTGATCCAAAATGCATAACCCTAGGTCCGCCAAACAATTCCCATGTTTAGATTCAAATACATAGATCATAAACATCTAAGTTCTCCAAATAATTCTTCATGGGGTTCGGCCATACACCATGACTGAACCCATGGTCCCTTATTTTCCCTTAATTACGAAAATGCCATTCATGGCTATCATTATCCCTTATTCTCATTCATAATGTACTTAGACTAATAATTAACCTATTAATCCGAGTTCACAAAATAAACCTCATGGGGTTCGGCCATACACCTTGGCTGAACCCATGATCCTCCAATTTATTTAAAACACACAAAACATAACCCACAAATTTGATTAATGGGGTTCGGCCATACACCTGGCCGAACCCATGATGTCCTTGTTTCCAATTTTCACTAATGATCCATAATTAGCAAGTTTCCAATTTATAATCCATCCTTCCATAATTTAGAAGGTTTCCATAATTAAAAGGTTTCCGTAAATAATCTCCGCCTTCCATTATTAGAAGGTTCCCATAAATAAACTCCACCTTCTATTATTAGAAGGTTTCCAAAAATAAAAGCTTTCTAAATTTAGCACCCAACTTCCATAATTAGAGACTTTCCAATTTAGTCTCTTCCTTCAAAAAATTAGATAGTTTCCTAATTTAGAAACCATCTTTCCATAATTGGATGCTTTCCAAATTTAGCAACCCCTTCCATAAACAGAACCTTCCTATTTTAAACTCCCCCTTCTATATTTAGAAGGTTTCCAAATTTATCTCCACCTTCTATATTTAGAAGGTTTCCATATTTAGAACATACATCCTTCCATACTTAGAATGTTTCCAAGATAATCTCCACCTTCCATTATTAATCTAAGGTCCATAATTAGATAGCTTCTAATTAAATCATTTCCTCCATGAAATAAACCCTAGTGGGGTTCGGCCATACACTATGGCCGAACCTCACTCATGGCAACCAATCCATTCATTCCCCTTTTTAAATCCAATCTTCCTTAATTAGAAAGTTTCCTAAGTTAACATCCATGCTTCCATAATTAGAAACTTTCAAAATTAATTAACCATCAATAACCTTCCATGTTAAGATAGTTTCCAAATTTAGCATGCAACCTTCCATATTAGGTAGTTTCATATTTAGCATGGATTCCTTCCATAATTAAATCAAAATATGATATCATGAATAACCATTCACCTTCCATGGGGTTCGGCCATACCCTTGGCCGAACCCTATTGTTCATGATTCCATTTAATCAATCACCATTCGTCTATGGTCTTCCATATTTAAAACCAATTAACCTTCATCAAAATAATTACCAATTCCACTCCATGGGGTTCGGCCATACACCATGGCCGAACCCTATGGTTCAAGATCCTCTCTTTTATAACAATTGATAAACATTCATCTTTACATTTAATCCCTTCCAAAATAGAATCATATTCCATTACATCAACTCTTATTTAAATTTACCATTAACCTTCCATGGTTTCCAACCCATAAAATCCATAACCTTTTTCCATGGGGTTCGGCCATACCCCATGGCCGAACCCTATGGTTCCCCTTTTTTTTTTTAAAATCAAAACATCAAACTACTAACCGTTTTCCGCGATTGATTCTTGTTCTTCCCTCGCTTGATCTTTCTCTTCCAATCTTCTTCTCCTTTCCCTAGCCTCTTTCCACTTCTCTTGATCTTTCCCAAGCCGTGAACACCTTCTTGTTGCTGTGTATTGTGCGCCCTTGCTGCCCTTCTCTTTCTTTGAGTAATGATTGCCGTGAGACAAAGTTTGAGAGAGAGAGAGAAGATGCCTTGGAATAGAAAAATACCCAAGCTCTTGTATTGTGCGCCTCTCCTTTTAATAACTCCCTCTTTAGACAATGCTAAGACACAATTGCCGTGTGCCCTTTATTGTGGTTCCTTTCTTTTATAAAAGCCTCCATTTAATCCCATATTTAGACAATGCCATGCTCTCATTGTGTTGCCTCTTTTAATCTCCCATTGATCCATACTTAGAAAATGCCATGCGCCCCTCCTTGTTGCCTCTTTTAATTAGTCCTATGCGCATATCTCATTCCTAAATAGAATGTGCCATGATCCCTTTAAATTTAGCCATTGCCGTGTGCACTGAATGTGTACCTCTTTATAAAATCTTTCATTTGATCCAAACTTAGACAATGCCGTGAGCCCCTTTTACAAATATTCTAACATGATATGCGCATATCCCATGGATATGCATATCTCCCATTTGGCCCAAACAATATCCCATACACGGCCAAATAATATTTACCATTCCTAAAATCTTTCCATGATCCCTTTAATTAGAATTATGTTTCATTACCATTTAAATTCAACCCTATTTAAATTTATTGAAACCATTTATCAAAATCGTTGGGTTTTAATTGGGCAAAGACCCAACAATTTTACCTATCTAAGATCCATACTTAAAATTTATAATTTAAATGGGTAATTTCCGTAAATATTTATAACTTGAAAATCCGGAGTGTTACATTTGCTAATCTCCTAACAAGTGAGAAGGAGACCTCTCTTCTGACACACAAAGTACTAATCTCTCTTGCTACTGTTCCCAGTTTCCAAGGTGGTCGTTTCTATCCCCTTACCCACTTGATTGCATTCGCCGAATCCCCTTTAATTATTAACTTACTATGACCACAGTCCACCCACAAAGTTAGGGCTCTCCTAATGGTTAACAGCTCAGTTTCTTTATTCTCTCATGACCCCTATATTTGAAGGAAGAATTGTTTTCAATTTCTTTGATTTTTGAGGATACACAATCTGTTTACACGAAAGTGGGAAAAAATAGTAAATGTTTTATGGTTCTAACTAGTTATTATTCTATTCCTAAGTTAACTTAAAATTAAAATATTTACTAGTTTATTCTGTTATATTTTAAGCTTTTTAGCGTTTATTTCATTTATAATCTTTAAAATATATATATACAAAATCACATACCACTAGCCAAAAAAAATATACTACAAAATATGACATATCCTACAACAGAATATCTGTTCCATTTGTTTCTTTTGAATACTTGCAGTGCTGCAGATCTGCTGATGTCATGCACTT
The DNA here is from genome assembly GCA_013350335.1 of Chimonanthus salicifolius. Classification (NCBI taxonomy): domain Eukaryota; kingdom Viridiplantae; phylum Streptophyta; class Magnoliopsida; order Laurales; family Calycanthaceae; genus Chimonanthus; species Chimonanthus salicifolius. Next base: position 49,033,267 of record CM023532.1, read on the forward strand.
TATGTTGTCATAATAGGATGGCTGCTTGGGTTTTTGAGAGCTGTATTACAGATTTATTTGTGGATCTTTTGTGTGGTTGGGTGTGTAGAACATAATTTCCTTTCAAATTTTGCATGTTTCTTAATTTTCAGCTAAACTTAATGGTTAAGGTTTCCGTAACATGTTTTATTCGTTGAGAATAGTTTTAACTTCTGTTTTCTTTTGTTTTTTTTTTTTAAAGAAGCAAGTTCTCTTATTGGTAGATAGGCTGCAATTAAACCAAAAACACTCCTTATGCTGGCATGAGTGGTGTTGGCATGATCCAGCCTTTGGTCCTTATCCACTGTATCAATCTGCATGAAGTTTTCAGTTTCATTACTGTAGAATACCTGCCAAAAGGAACTGAATAGTCATTTAAAATGTGGTAACTCGCACTTGGGGTTGTGGTGTTCGTTGTTTGATTTTTTTTGTTTCTTTTTAGTCTGTTATATGCATTCCTTGCGCATCTCCTTCATTTTTCTTTAATAAATAATAATATTTCAGTCACCATTTGAACAAAAAGTTGATTTATGAATAATGCAGTTTTAGTTCTTGAGCAATGTGTTATCATATTATTATTATTGTGTGCTTCTATTAAGTGCAGCTTTTAAAAAATGTCATTGGGTTTCTTTCAGGAGGCACCTTTGCACGCTCTCTGGGTATCATGATCGGACAATATTCTCGGTTCATTGGTCAAAGTACAATTACCATGTTAACCTCTTACTGTTTTCTATTAATTTATTACTGTTAATTTGTCATTATTTTTGTGCTTGCATCCTAATACTTGATTTCCATATTCGCTCATTGTTCATACAAATACAGATGATTTATCAGAATGCCCAGGTTCTTGTTTTAGTGAAACGCCATCCCTGCCTCTGGATCTGCCCATGGCTGATCTAAGCACCATTCCTACTGAAGTGATCTTTCCCACAGGTGAATTGGTATGCATCCCAATTTGATCTCCATCTGCTTGATGTTCACTGTTGGTTTTAATCACAAAGGTTCTGCACTGATAACCTCTGAACTTTGGGGCATATCATTTTCATCTATTCAAATTTTCATGTACCACTAATCTATATAGACCAAGAACCTTCCCATCTCCTATTGCCTTATGCCCCATAGAGGGGTCTCATTTAGTGAAAATATCACCATGTTGTCCTCAATGGGGCCTATCTAGATACATGCTGATCAATGAGGGAGGCAAAATGTAGATTTTTGTGTTAATAAGGGCAGGCTCATGATTATGCATATAAACACATGACTTTCACGTGCAGATCTTTTTTGTGATTAAAAATCTTATGGTGATATTAGTTAAAATGACGCTTTATTGGGATATATACAAGTTCACAGGTACTAGAAAGTGAGTTTGGATTCTGTGTGTAAAGGGTTATAAAAAAGACTGATCATAGTGGGCTAAGATGGAGGTCTAGGTCGATGATAGGAGACCCACATGGTGAGCTTGTGTTAGAGCCACAATTGAATCTGTGTTCTTGACGTTGTCGATTTCGTTCCTAAGAAGTCTTGTTGTGTGTCCAATGTGCCTCTGGAAGAATGAAGACCAGCAGGTGTGAAGATTGTGGTTGGCAAAACAGCATTGGAAGATGGTGAATCAGCTGAAAGGTCCACCAAGATAGGTAAAAGGACCATAATAGACTTAGGATGACCCTGGACTGATCCCTAGATTTGGACTTAGAATCGAGACTCATTGGTAAATACATATGTGATTCCAAGTTGTTTAGTCTATAGTTTTGGTTTGTGAAAGTGAGCTCAAAATTCTAAAGGTGTTACTCAGAGTTCTGAAGAGGTTTAGGAGTTCGAAGTTCCGAATGGGTTTGGATTTCTGAAGGTGGAGTTTGGAAGTCGGACCAGAAGGTGTTTTTAAACAAACTTGTGGACTTAGTCTCTCAAGTGAGTTCAGATTTCTGAAAACTAGCCATTGTGATTCAGAATTCTGAATCGTGTTTTCTGACTTATGAATACCAGCTGTTGGAGCGTGCTAGCTGTCACGCCCCGACCCAATGGGCACGTGAGAAACAAGATTTTTTTTTTTTGTCTCAACTCTGAAGCATCAACAATTCATAGTCCAAACGCGTGACACCCACACGTGTAACGATATCCCTACAGATCCTAGGACTTATTGGACCCTTCGTTTGATCAAACTGAATTATCAACTGTCTACGTACTCCAATGGAGATCAGATCTTGCGTAGTTTTCTATTTATTTATTTCATGGCATTAACCCCATGCTATTCATGATGTCATACCAAGACATGCTAATGTCCAACTATGGACCTTATCAATAGAGTTGGTCTCATCCATCACGGGAGCCAATCTCGGGTCTATACCAATCATGGGAACAACGTTAACCGTATGATCAATGTCCCTCATGGAGTCATGGGATAAACATCAACCATGTGACCTATACCCAAACACAAGTATTATATCCCTCTTCAGGGACAATACTCTAAATATGGGTCCAATCATATATGGAATCAATGCCCTCCGTGGGAATATCCATCCACGGCAACAATATACATCCATGGTCACAATGCTCTCCATGGGAATAACTATTCATGGGTAATACCCTCCATGGGAATAACCATCTATGGGGATAATATCCATCCATAGAACTAATATGTCTATCATGAGACCAACAGGTCTACCATAAGACTAAAATGTCTACCATAAGATCAATACGTCTACCATGTGACCAACATCCGGGCATGAATCCAGACCACCATGGGAACCATCTTCCATGGGTATACACATCCATCCCTGGTAACACTTTATCTGTGAGTATAATCTATTCATGGGTATAAACCATTCATGAATATAATCCCTCTATGGGCATAACTATTCCAGGGGCACATCATCTACTATGAGATCTTCTATCCATAGGAACAACACTCGAATGAATCACTACGTGTCTGTAGCAACAATATCAAATCATCATATTATATCATAAACATATCACGCCCCCTAGCAAGATTTAGGGCTCATGACTTATTAAGCGGGAGACCCACGACTGGCGTGATAAAGTCTACCTCGCCCTGCATCCCTTCACCTCATGGGTGATTTAGTCAAACTCTAAGGCAGTCGGACCTCGTCTAACGAAGCTAGCACCACCCCCATGGGGTAAAATAGTATCTAGTTCTGCGCAACCACGCACAACAAGTGTGGGGAATAATCCTAAGGGCACCCTACAGTATATAACATGTAAGGGACTCATCTTGCGACGACAACCACATGGGACCAAGTCTCCGTGGAAAAACACCACTATCTTGAATACCTCTCTGGGACAGGAAATCAAACATCACAATCACGTGAGGGACATATCCATTCCACGTCTCAATATCAAGTGACCAGGTCACATAAATATCTCAATGCCAGTCTCCGTATGTTCATATCGAGGCTCCTGTGGCCTCACGGCTACTCTAGGCGTTACTCATGGAATCTATGTACTTATCTTATCCTCTTAATTATACAACAGTGAGATACAGTGATCTACTGATCGGACGGTTTCCTTTTTTAATAGACTGAGGCATAACGTTATCATTACGTGCAGGACATGCCCATACCACGTCTCAATCATCAATATCACGTGACGGATGCACCCATACCACGTCTCAATATAATCATCAATATCATGTGAGGGACGTACCCATACCACGTCTTAATATAATCATCACGTGAGGGACGTACCCCTACCCCATCTCAATATAATCATCACATGAGAGATGTACCCCTACCATGTCTCAATATAATCATCACGTGAGGGACGTATTCTACCACGTCTTAATATAATCAAGTGATCTAGTCACATACATTTCAGTGCCAATGTCCTCATCTGTCCATCTTAAGAATTTCCACAGTTTTCTAGCCATTTTTGGCTCTACTCATGTAACAGACATATTTGTCTCATCATATCGGGACTCCCAAGGCATCATAACCACTTCGGGCTGCCTTCGAGGGATCCAACATTTAACATTAGGGTCTATATTAGGGAAGGTATATCCCACCAATCCCTTTCTACCCATCACATATGCTCAACATCTTAATCATCCTTAATATAAATGGATGAGACACAATGCATCTTTTGATCAAGTTGAGGCACAATGTTCTCAGTTGCCTACGTACCACATAGTGGATCAGATCAGCCGTAGTTCATTATTTTCACATTTGGGTTGACATTGGGGAGTGATCATACTTTTACTTTGGGAAAATCAAATAAGTTTTTCTTAGCATTTACATTGCATTCTCAATCATGCTAGCCTATCCCCATAGTAGCACAAGTTAACCCCCTTGGGTTATAAGATACTTGACCTTAATTCACCCATATCACTTTCTAACCCTTCATCAAGTTCCTCTTCAAATCATGGAAATTCATTCTACACATGGTTAGGTTGATCCACCACAACCATTATCAACATAAGTACTCTGTAGTGATGTACATATCATCACAAAATCCAAGCATGGCATTAAAACACATTCATCATGCTATTATATGAGTTACCCATCTAAGAATTCCAATCACAATCATTAGAATTCATTTGATATATACATTACTCATAGTTCATAACCATACACAAGTATGGAAGTTACTAAGGCCCTACATTACACATCTTGGGCAATCTTGATTTATCATACATTCTATCATACTTCAACACATCACAAATCTATGAATTCTCAATTATAGTAAACATCTAATCATAGAGAACTTGGGAAATTTATACATATGTGTTTGATACAATATTCACATCTATCACACATAAGCATAGGGAGGTCAGACCATAACCTTACCCAACTATTTATTGGAATGTGCACAAAGCAACATTCATTCAAACATATTATCAATACCTTGTGACAATGGAATTTTACAAATATTCTCAATGCTCCAAGTGTAAGGCATTCCCCAATTTTACCCAATGTTGTCAAAGTCGAATTGTATCGGAAATTGGTCTAGGAGAGTGAATCGTGAATCGAAGATTGTAGAATCGTAAGATTCATACTATTTATTACTATCCTCTCATTTCCACAACCATTTTGTTGACCTGGGCCATTACACTAGCTGTGTGTGCGCTGAGATGGATGACCTGTTAGAGCGTTGACTCTGAGTTGGAAACAGATTTTCGGAGTTCCGAAGTCAGTGTTCAGTGTTCCGAACTTGATTTCGGAGTTCCAAACTATGTAGTTTGAAAATGTTATTTAAATTCAGCCTCGTTTCTATGCAATAACTTTTTGAGAAAAGAGAAAAACTGTTGTGAGCACAGAAACCCTAGAGAGACTATTTGAGCTTCTTTATTGGAAAATCATATGAGTGTTTGAATCATCACTTTGATCGTTAATGATAGGTTAATGAGCATTTGAGGCTCTGTTTGTGAAGTGATTGGATCATCAATGAGTGAGATCTAGAGACACCTGTGAGAGTGCTAGATCTACACACCCTTCCCGATCCTATGTATGCGGCATTGATTGGTGAATCTATTGCATCAAGGACGTGTGCTTGTGGAGGAAGAAGCAGTTGCACAAAGACCACTAAAGAGGATATGATTGAAGCATCTACATAATCAGCGAGTACTTTGTTGTTTTGTTGAGAGTTTTGAAATACTCTGAGTGAGTAAGTTGTTGTGACTCAGTGTGAGTCAAGGTGTGGTGACTCAGTGCGAGTCAAGCTGTTGTGACTTGATGTGAGTCAAGTTGTTGTGACTTAGTGTGAGTCAAGTTGTGGAGACTCGGTGTGAGTCTAGTTGAGGTGACTCTTGTTGAGACAAGATTGAGTTGTAGACTTTGTGTGAGTCAAGATGATTTGATTAATGAGTTGTCAGATATCCCGAGTTTGGGAGAGTTTGAAAAAGTGGATGTAAGTCAGGTGGACCGAACCACTATAAATCTTGTGTTATGGTGATCTTATTATTTGTAGTGCTTGATATCTTGATGCATGCTGGTTGATTGATTTCTTGAATCCTCATATTGTGCATGCTATCTTGATCAACTGCAATACTCTAATATTGTTATCAATCTTGATATTCATGTTGTGTTTATTGTTTGCTTCTGCTGAATCAACCTTTGTTAATCAAAGATTAAAATTGGTTCTTGGTTTATCGATTGATTGTGTAATTAAAAGAACTTAAGTTGGTTAGGTTTATTAATTGGATAATCAGTTGGACCAACTTAGTTTAAAAAGACCAATTAGTTTTAAAGCTTCTGCATTTTAGGTTGATTGTCCTATTCACACCCCCCTCCTCTAGGACCTTCTGGGGACATTTGTCACTCTATCCTTAACCTGTAACGACCCTGTCCCTCCAGCACAATATTGTCCGCTCTAGGCGGGACATGCACGGCTTTGCATTGAAGACCCCACTGAAGGAGAGCCCTCAAAACGCGTTGTGCTTGAAGGATGAGGCACCAAGCTTATATACTGGCATAATCCTCTTCCATCTGGCGATGTGGGACTTTTACAAACACTCCCAGCGCCACCTGACTATTTTTTAGCTAGGTTGGGACGCTCCACACTTAAGGTCCCCCTCTAGGGCGGGGTATCACAATCTATCCCCTTTTAAAGCCAGAGCCGTCCCCGGCTCTACACATGACAACCAAACCCCACACCACAGTTCGAGAGTTGAATCGTACTCTGATACCATTTGTAACGACTTTGTCCCTCCAGCACAATATTGTCAGCTCTGGGCCCACAGGCGGGACCCGCACTACTTTGCATTGAGGACCCCACTGAAGGAGAGCCCTCAAAACGCGTTGTGCTTGAAAGAGGAGGCGGCGAGCTTATATACTGGCATAATCCTCTCCCATTTGGCGATGTAGGACTTTCACAAACACTCCCAGTGCCACCTGGCTATTTTTTTAGCCAGATTAGGACGCTCCACACTTAAGGTCTCCCTCTGGGGCGGGATATCACATAATGGGATAGGTCACTTTCAGCTTGCACCCATGCTAGGTGCGACAATAACTTATTTCAATAGATGCACAAATAACCGTGCATGCCTATTTCATGAACAAACACAATCAATTGCTTGTAAGGCTTCAATATCTTTGAGGTTGTTCTTATGCAGCCATTCTTTCCATCTGCATTCCTACTTGGCCGTATGTTTTGTGCTTATTATGTAAAATCCCATGGTCGAAAAAATGGATAGGCCCTCATTGTATAGGGCTCACCCTGCATGTGTGATGAATGTAGATTGTTGTAATGCTCTTTTAACCATCTGCCAAATGGTGAAGCTGCCTTCTACTCCTTGTTTACATGATGGGCAAATCTGATGCATGGTTTTTTACATTGGGCTTATGAGCTTGAGACCATGTTTCATGAATCCGGTCTAGATGATGTAACCCATCATGTTTTGTATGTACAAGTGGTTTGTTAGTTTATGCATGCTCGTTGTGATTTGTCAGATAGGATTCTAAATTGAGCAAAAGAGGGAGCCATTTTCAGATATGTTGGTTGCCTTATTTGTGGACAACCATTCCATGAATATAAGTGGCTAAATAAAATGGAGCTTGAGTTTGCCCAAAAGGCAAACATGCAATGAATCCATTTAAAAAAGAAAAAACCCTCGATTTCAAGGGAATTATATCATCAGAAACTCAATGTTGTGCATGCTATCCTGGGTCCTTCAGTACTTTGGGCTCAGATATTTGGTAATCCAGACCATTTGATCTGATAGGCATTACTGTGGGTAGACTATATTTAAAGATAAATTGAATGATCCTAGCCATTCATTAATTACCTTTTTCATTGATTTTGGACTGTTTTATGTATATTTATCTTATGGGCATATATAGTTATGTATTTATCTCTCTGTACTACGTCTTGGCATTATACTTACTTCCTTATCTAGCCTTTAATCTGATATTTTTTATTCCATACACCGGTTTTTTATGTTTTTTTTTTATCATTTGTATTATGTATGAATTTATACTTTTCCTGTGAAGGTGGGATGTTAGACAAGGCAGTTGGTCTGTGTTCAGACCTCTCCATTGAATCCTCTCGAGTTTTATCTCCCTTTTATTTTCCCTCTCTTTTGGAGAAGTAGAACTTGGAAAGCCAGCCCCAGGTAGATGGGATTTTGGCAATTGATGATAATGATGATTAATTTTGGACTTTTTACCTTAGTGCTCGCATTCTTAGCTGTCGTTTTATCGGTTGTTGATGGGCCATTGTTGAGGTATGGTCTATGATAATGATGATTAATTTTGGACTTTTTACCTTACTTCTCACATTCATAGCTGTCGTTTTGCCGGTTATTGATGGGTCATTGTTGAAGTATGGTCTAGGGGACTGAGAATGTCTACTTTGTGGTCTGTTATATCATTTTTTCCCTCAAGTAGTGTTTGTTAGATCAATATCTTTGGCTGCCATATGCTAAAAGTAATAATTTAGTCCCAAATGACTAATTCTATAATTTCTCTTAAAATGCAAATTAGAAATTGTAATTTATTTAGACAAGAATCTGTTATAGTAGGCAACTGCTCATTGTTGCAACCGCAAAGGTTATTTGATCAAGTTATGTTACCATCTCAAAAAGGTATTTATTTAGTTATTCTTACTACAATTTTGAATCCAGTTCTTTTTTTTTTTTCTGATTACTTGTTCATTCTTTAATAATGATAGGGATGATGTAATAGTTAGTGGAGCTGCTGATGATGCTATACGTTTCTTTGTTGAGAGCAAAGACGACTCGGTATCCTCATTTTCTTTCATTAGTAATTTTTTTTTTTTTTTTGTGGATTATTCTTTGTTCATTTCCAAGTTTGAGCTATGTATTGCTTTGGTTATGAACTTAATCACCAAGTGATTTGAGCAATATTCTTGGATGTGAACTCTTTTGAGATATTAAACTACTTTTAAACACAAGTGTTATTGACACCCAAAAGTGCATCAAATAGAACAATCTTTTTGATCTGCCTCCACAAGTATTGGTTGGTCTTTTGAAATCCAAGGAAGATCTAAACAGATCCATGAAAGGTCATGACATTCTAGACTTAGACAGTTTGATTGATCAAAAGGAAGCCATAAATTGTGTAAAGATGCCTTAAAATGTGATTGATAACATATCAAAGGTCCAGGAGAGGCAACAGAAGAAAAGGATTGTTGATACGATATCACTTGCAAGACCCTTGGGTTACCTTCCTAATCCAGCTTTTGGATTGTTGATCCATTATTTGGATTAGAGGATGTGGTGTCCAGCCCACCTACAATGGTCATAAGATTGTAACTTGGCGTGCCATCTTAAGGCCCTATGCTAGCTTTTGAATGCAACTTATAGACCTATAATCCGAGTTCAAAATGAAAAAGGTTATAATTAAAATACCATAGACTATCCAAATGCATGTTTTCAATTCATGATTATATGCAACCCACTTGTTGATATGTAAGTACTAAAACATTGTTACCACATGTAGACCATCAAATTAGCTCTTTCATGTAACAAACACAGGTTAAATCATAGTATGGATAATGAAATGAGGAAATTTGGAAAAGAAGGTTGTGAAAAAAAGGAATAAAAATAGGGAAGTACCCCCCACTTCACATGGTAGGACGTGAGGCTAACCACTTGATGGGGCTGGTCCTGCCTTTGAATTACTTCTATTACTTTCTTAGGACTTCCCTAGCTTTACGAAAACCCCTCTTGGATGTTTTTTGGGATCCCTTGGGGGGTCTCTCTTTTGAGGACTTCTTTAGAGAACTTTTGGATGAGGAATTCTGTGGGAAACATGCAGTGGAATTTTGAGGAAAATTCGAAAAGAACTTGGAAAATGTTGTAATACATGATAAAAGCTTGGAGAACTAAGAGAGAGCTTTCAATCTTTCAAAAAAAAAAAAAAAAACCCTTAGAAATCTTGCAGCTATCTCTCTCTCTCTCTCTCTCTCTCTCTCTCTCTCTCTCTCCCCCCCCCCCCCTCCTCCTCCTCCCTCCCTCCCTCCCTCCCTCCCTCTCTCTCGATCTATTTTATGTTTTGGCTTGGGGTGGTTACTTCATCGGTATTTAATTGAGGTTGATTGGAGAGTTGATAGAGTTTGATATGCATCCCACAAGAGATTGATTGGAGAGATGGTAGAGTTTTCTTCATGATTCTTTGTGCCCCCACTCTCCCACCCATGTACACACGTAGAAACTTGATAAAAGAAATCCAATTTTCCTGTTTGAGTGGATGAAAGACCTTTGGGTTCTGTACTAGAGGACAGTTTGAAGGATTTATTATCATTCTTTGAATCTCTCAAGTAGTGAAAGGACTATTAAGTTCTTCAATGGGATAGATTGTGACGAAAAGAAACCCTCACAACAAAATAATAATAATTATTATTAGAAAGATAACAAAGCATTTATTTTGATTGAAACTTATGATTTTATGAAGGAAATGCAGTAGTGCTCAGGTTCTTCTTAAAAGGGTGATGACCTAGTTGTTGAAGAAATTGAAAAGAGGAGGAAAGGAGGGAAAACGAGATTTTGTGATTGAATCTATTCCTCAACCAATTATAGGTATAAATAAAATACATAGAGACAATTGTGGAGAACTAAAAAGAAAAAAAGTAGACAAGAATCAATTATCATAGCTAATTTATATCTAGGTTAACTCTCCTACACTTGGTGTTTCTACACCCTATACAAAATCTAAGTACATTGTACTATATCTTACAACACCCCCTCAAGCTCGAGAGTAGATGCCAGTCAAGCCCAACTTGGACAAAAGGCTATGCAGTTGAGTGCGAGATACAACCTTAGTGAGTATGTTCACCGACTAATCTTTCAATTGAAGATAAAGAGTAATAATCGAGCCAAATTAAACATGAGAATTGATGAAGTGACAGTTGATTTCAATGCATTTAGTCTGTCCATGGAAGATAAGGTTGGATGCAATATTTATAGCTTGAGAAGGGCGACACGAAGTTCAATCAGACATTGCTTGATCCATAACAATTCAGAGGTGGCATTAGCCATCACTTGGTATTCTACTTCAGCAATAGATTGAGCTATGATTTTTTTTTTTTTTTGTTTTGCCAATAAATAAGGTGATCACCATGGAAAATACAATAATTAGAAGTAGAATGCCAATCATTTAGTGAGCCAACCCAATTAGCATTAGAATAGCCATGAATAGTAAAACTCTCTTGAGTTTTGTAAAAAAGATCACACCTCGGATGACTCTTGAGACATCGTAGACACAACTTCAAAATGAACAACATGAGGAACATGCATGAATTTACTAACAATACCTACTGCATGTGATAGATCTGGCTGCATAATAGTTAAATAAATAAGGTGCCCACCAACTTTTGATAAAAGATTGGATTATACAAGTGTTGGCCATCAAAAGCGCAAAGCTTAAAGTTGACATCAATTGCTGTGTCTACAGGCTTAGAGCCTAAGAAGCCAATTTCTTCAAGAATATCAAGGGTATATTTTCGTTGAGAAAGAAGAATGCCCTTAGAGCTTCAAGCAACCTCAATGCTAAGGAAATACCAAAGAGGGCTCAAAATCTGTATGTCAAAAACTTGGTGCAGATGTTTCTTGAATGCATTGATAGAGGCTTCATTATTGCCTGCCAAGACAATATCAACATACACTACAAGAAACATTATGTCATGTCCTTGGCAATGAATGAAAACAAAGTGATTTGATTGATAGTGAATGAATCCATAAGCTAGAAAGTACTGGACTTGTCAAATCACGAGTAAGGAGATTGTTTGTGCCCATAGAGCACCTTCTTAAGAAGGCACACCATTCCTTTCTCTTCCAAGCACGAAAAACTAAGAAGTGGTAGGATATATACTTGATGAAGATTACCATTAAGAAGGCATTCTTAACATCTAGTTGATGGAAAAGCCATTGACAAGTGGTGGCAAGAGGGATCAAAATGTAGATAGAAGTCGTCTTGGCGGCATGAGAGAAGCTGATGTAGGACACGGATGGACTAGGCCTAATTTGTGTATTTTAATATTATTTATTTTTATCTCTTTCTTTCCTACTTAGATTAGGTTTCCCATTTTTATATTTTCATATTCTAGTAATGGTTGTTTTCGATCCTCTTAAGATCGAAAGTCCCTGCATAGTAGGATTAGATTTGTTTCCTATTTGGGTTAGGAGTCCTAGTTTAGTAAGGAGGCCAGGTCGGTGGCTTTCCTAGTTAGTCTTTTCTATTTTCGAGTTAATGTTTTCCTATAAATACCGATGTATGTAACAGAGGGAAACATACAATGAATATTCAATGAAATTGAACAAGGCATAGCCTTTTCCTTATCTTCTTCGTTTTTTCTTCACCTGTCTAGCTACAGGCATATTATCACCTCCCTGCCTAGTTGCAGGCTACTCCCGCATCAGAAGCTTTAGTGATGGTTTATGCCATAAGTCTAAGTAAAACATTTGGCAACTAATCGAGCTTTATAGTGGGCGGTAGAGCATTGAGATTATGCTTTAATGTAAACACACATTTGCATCCAATATGAGATTTGCTTAATGGTAAAGGTACCATCTCCTATGTGTGATTTTTTCTAGAACTGCCAACTCTTCCTCGTTGCAGCGCTCCAAGAGGGATGCCTAACAGCAACATCAATCCTTTTAAGAATGGGGACAGTGTCTAAAGAGGTAGGCAAAGATCTCAAGGAGGAAGATATATAATCATAGCAAACAAATTGGGCAATTGGATGGTTTGTGCAAGAGCGCTTACTTTTCCAGAATGTAATAGGTAAATTAGGGCTATGAGAAACAAGACAAGGATTGGGATTCTCAGCAGTGATGGCAAGGGCTGGTGTAAAGAGGTCATTTAATGCTTGCTTTGATAAATAATAAGCAAATGGGGTGGAAGGGATGAGAATGAAGGACCTGTGCAAGCAACTGGAACAAAACAACTAGTGGCGAAGGTTAGAATGGTGTAGGAGTAGAGTGCACAAAACATGGAATATGTTAAAAAAAAATATAGCCCATTTGCAAAAAAAAAATGCATTTGATCTATTTAGGAGACAATTTATCACTATGAAAATTATGCACAAATTAAACACAACCAAAAACATGGAAAGGTAAAGATGAAATAAGATGGTCTACAGAAAAAAAAAAGGTCTTAAGTGGGGATTTATCATTTAAAACTTTAGAGTAGGCAAACGATTAATGAGATAAGATGCCCTATCAAAGCAAATTCTGGCAAAAAAGATTTGGAACATTCGCTGCTGATAATAAAGAACAAACTACCTTGAGAAGATTGTGATTTTTCTTCTCAATAGCACCATTTTGCTATGGTGTATAGGGACAAGATACTTGAAATTCAATTCCATGATCCTATAAATACATCAAAAGAGAAGCAAAATATATTCACTCCTGTTATCACTACGGAGAATTTTGACATGGCATTGAAAATGGTTAGTAACCCATTTATGAAAAACGTAGGAGTAATAAAAAACGTTGAATTTACATTTCATCAAGTATAGCTAGGTCATGTGGGAAAAATCATTAATTAGATTCATAAAATAACAGTTACCAGTACTAGATGAAACTATGAAATAGGTGACACCCATACATCAGAATGAAATAAAGATAAAAGGTAGATGAATTATTACTATTATAATATTTATTATTGTTATTGGATAAACTAATGACCTTTCAACTAGTTCATCCAATCACCAGCTAGCCACTCCCTCTACTGCTAGCCACTCCCTGAATCATTGAATATCTATTCTATTTTGACTTGAAAGGTTTTGTTAGCCACTCCTTGATACTCTATCAGCAGCGTACACTACTAGGGTGCTTGAGTCATATAGCAGTGGGAGTGATGACAAAAGCCATTGGATAAAGTCCAACACATTGAATTGTTATGTGCACCTTGTCGAAATTTCGTGTGGTATGTTGTGATCAACACACACACCGTGTGTGTGTGTGTTTGTCGAACAACATTTATTTCTGATGTCACTAACTAATAAGAGGTGGGAATGTACATAAATCCAAGGATCACTCTGCTCCTGGACCTCAACAAGATGGGGCCCACTGTGGCCCCAATCACACATCTTCCCCTCTCTCACCCATGGACCTCAACTAGATGGGGCCCACTGTGGCCCCAATATCACATCTTTTCCTCTCACGCCCCACCCACCTACACCCTGTGAATTGGATCTTTATCCAATTTGAGTAACATGGCCCGTTGGTGCAACAATATGAATTTGCACTGTTGGATAAAATTGAATCTTTGGGGCCTTAATATCCTTGCAAAGACCTTAAACTGGGGTCAGACAAAGATATACTGAGAAAGAGACAAATTGATCACAGGGTGTAGGTGTATATATTGGGTTCAAACCTAGAAAAGACCTTAAATTGGGGTATATATATTGGGTTAATATCCTAGCAAAGACCTTAAATTGGACCTTGGTGGGCTTGACTTGAAAGACCTTAAATTTTTATTTGAGGACAATATAAGACAAATAGATAAACAAACAATTAGACACAATATATAGACGGACAAACAAAGACATACTGAGAAAGAGACAAATTGATCAATTAGAGACTCGTATTTGGTGGGAGGTGTGATAGAAAGGACTTGTGTTTGGATTATGAATGGGTAAAATTTCAGTTCAAACCCGAATTCTAGCGTTTGATTTTGTGGTATCTAAAAACCCTTGATTAGGATTGGACACTTCTATGGGTGTAAGTTTTGCAAAAACCAATATGTAAACGAGCATTGTGGCCATCAAAGTGAGCCATATACTAATTCATTAGGGGCTTTGTTGTCATTTCCATTCTATTTCGGTAGGAATGGATGGAACATTCCAGTTTCGAACCAAAATCGAATGCTAAGGCTTATATGTTGGTATCGGGTTTTGTTTCGGCCCATTGAAAAGCATTCCAGTCTGATTTGTGTAGAACGGGCCAGAATGGCCCATTTCAGCCCTAGTTGTGCCGCTCTATTGATTTTATAATTTTTTTTTTAAATTGTTACATAAAATAAAAGTAGACTTGATGAATATAAGTGGGCCAAATTTCAGTCCAAAAATTCAATTTTTAGCCACTTGATCGTAATGGTTAAAGTCTCCAAGCATCCTTAATTCAAGAAGGCATGGTAACTTTGACTGCTAAGATCAAGTGATTGAAAATTGAACTCTGTCATCATCATCATCAACAACCAATATCTCACCTATTTTAGGTCGGTTTTAAAGTTCTTCTCCTTCAATTAAGCGTAGCATAAACCATAGCCTCAGTGACTCTACAATCTAACATGCATGTCATTTTTTATCCCTTCCCTCCATATTTTCAAAAGTCGCCCTCTCCTCTTAGTGCCTTTGATCTGTAGCCTCTTGACTCTACACACTGGGGCTATATTTGGTCTTCTACTAATATGACCAAACCATCTAAAACAAGTTTCTCTCAATTTATCATCTATCAATCCTATATTTAAATTGTCCATAATGCGTTCGTTTCTAACTGTATCCTTTAGGATTAAACCACTCATCCAACATAGCATGCGCATCTCTGCTGTCTTAACTTTATTTATTTCTTTTTTCTACTCCGTATAGCATTGCAGGTCTAATAACTGTTTTGTCGTCCTTTTACAAAAACTGGATTGTGGGTTGAGATTTGGTTTACTTGTTGTTCATCAAGCCTATTTTTCATTCATACGGTTGATTTTTTATGGATGTAAAGGAAATTGGAAAAAAAAAAAAGAAGAAGCCATGCACTCATGTGTTTTGAGTTTTGACCTTTGATTTGAAGAAAATGTAAATTCAAGTTTATTTCTTGGGCAACTCTTGAGTTTTTTGGTCTAATTGGATTTTTATTTGATTCTTAGCAAAGTGAAATTCAAACATTTTTGAATTAATATTGATAATTACACTATTAAGACTTGAGATTAGAAACATAAATAAGTATTTAATGATATTTTATGTTTTTATTTGTATAGATTAGTGTAAAATGATGAAAATAATTAATTGCAACCTTTGTGCAAGTTTGTATTTTCTTAAAATTTTATCATATTTTTTATTTTTATTCCAGTATTTTCAAATTAGAATACACCGAAACGCCCAGAATGCTAGAGCTTTCCACCATTTAGGCAAAACAAAGTGTATTCCGGAACAAATCTGACAACTATGATTGGGGGTGGTGGGTGAATCGTTTGGATCATCCAAAATTGGGTCCTACCATTATAAAAAATGAGAAGAATGAGGAAGTCAATTAAGAGAGACCGGTCTCTCCTAATGAAAAATGTTTATATTTTCTTCGTTTAGTACTAAAGAGGGGATATGAAGTAGCAGAGGATGAATTATCCCCTCAGAAACAACAAGAAAGAAGGAAAACAACAAAGCTGTCCAAACTAAGAGCCTAGAGAGAGCATTATATGCTTATCTTGAATCATTATCTTTAACAATTTAACAATGATCTCTTGAAAGGTCAAACCATGAAATTCCAGTCAGTAAAATAGTAATGGTCATGGAGATTCCAAAAAATTCTATTATTTGTCTCAACTTTTGTTTTACATAGAACAAGAAGTGCCATGTCTATGCTCACATATAACGTAGATAATAGAGGTGCAACTTGGGGTTTGACACAAATTTGCATGTTCCAATGTGCATGGGCTATTGGGCTTGGATCTAAACCTGACACGAATCCAAATGCGTTTGTGTGTTGGCCATTGGGGGGATAGTTGTTAGACAATGCAGCTCTTCCACCCACCATTTTACCCATACAGCTCATTTGATAGGGTGTACTAACCCTCTGGCTTGAAGTTGTTGGGAATTCCTACATTCAGGTAGTGGAGTTGTTTTAGTCTCCAATATGCCCAAACCATCTTAAAACAAAAATTATTTATGTTTTCTTCTATTAAGGCAACCTATAATTTTGTTTAATGCACTAATTTTTTTTACTCATTTCTCGTTACTCTCACATCATCTTAACATTCATTTATCTGCCAAGTGTACTTGGTCTTTTTGTTATTTCTTCATTTTGAACACAACTCTGTATAACTTCCAGGAATACCCCTCTAAACCTGGTACTTAATGATAACCCAATACTTCATTATGTGTGTGCGCTTGTGGTGTGCCATGCGCAGGTGCTTGCCTAATTCTGTAATTTATTTCAACCTTTGAGGCACTTGATGAGGTTTTCAACTTTCTGACAATGTACATTTCAACAGCTTGTTTCATTTCACTCACCTTAAGTTATGCATAACTTTTCCTGATTATCCTTACTCACTGCCCCAACATCGAAGTCATTATTCGTCTATCTGGGGCCAGCTTTTTGAGTTTCGCTGTTTCCATTCTACACATTAAAAAATGTTTTCTATCACTCTACATTCTACTATACGCTTTCCCATTACATCAATCTGTTTTCAACTGCAATCACACTAATGTACATTTCTTCATCAGCTTGTTTCCTTCCATTTGCCTCACGTTTTGCAGACTTTTTCCTGATTATCCCTACTCACTGCATCATCATCATCATCAAAGTCATTTTTCGTCTATCCAGAGTCAGGTTTTTGAGTTTAGGTCTTTCCATTCTACTTGTTAATGTTATCCATCAGTACATTCTATCATATGCTTTCCTATTACATAAATCCAAGTCATTAGTGATCTTCCTCTTCTCGTATTGCCTCATGCTTGTAACCCTTACATTCTTTGTACTGGGACTATTTCTTGTCTTTTGCATATAAAACAGAACCATCAATAACAATATTTCCTATTTATAGTCTAGTAAATAAATTGGAGGCGCATTATATAGAAATGACTAGTTATCAATTGATGGGCTCTCTAGATTTCTTATCAAATGTAAAATGAAATAGGTGGATGGACCATCATATAAGATGCTGTTTAAGAAGGAAAAGGCTCATAACATGGATGTCAATTCAGTGCAATGGAACCCTATGGTGAGTTTCGTTTACTATTTTATTTGTTTATATGCTCTTTTAAATGGTTTTATTTGTTTATATGATATTGTTACTCATTGAAACTTGATGGTTAGAATACAACTTGTTTTGTGATTTTTTTAATGAAACTCCAATTTGATAATTTAAAGATAGCTCCAATATATGACAAATTGAGAGAAACCTGTTTTAGATGGTTTGGTCATATTAGTAGAAGACCAAACACAACATCAATGCATAAAGTTGAGAGGCTAAGGAGCGAAGGCACTAGGAGGAGAGGGCAACCTTTGAACACATGGAGGGAAGGGATAAAAAAAAAAAAGGCATAGTAGATTGTAGAGTGATTCAAAGTATGGTTTATGATAGGGTCAATGGAAGAAGAACTCCTCACAAAGCCGACCCCATATAGATGGGATATTGGCTGTTGATGATGATGAAGAAACTTCAATATGATAAATACCTCAATGGCATTCCGTGATATGCTCTTCTTCTTTTTCTCCCCCTATTATGTCCAGTCCTTTGGTTCATCTCTCTCTCTCTCTCTCTCTCTCTCTCTCTCTCTCTCCAAAAAAAAAAAGAAAGATTGGGACATTTATTCTTCCATTCTTCTTTTTTGTTTCTATTCATGTTATATAAAAAATTTAACTTGATTCTTTCTACTGTTTTTCTTTTTCTTGGGTATTGCTAGGAAACTGGGCTTTTAGCTTCAGCTAGTGATGATGGGACTATAAAGCTGTGGGAATTTGCTGCAGCATCCTGATGGTATTATGTTTTCTTTTTCTTTTTCTCTTTTGTATTTCTATATATGGCGATATGTACGTAGGGTTGTAGAGCATTTGAATGCATTAGTGAAAAATCCAGCATTTGATATTGGCCACTTACGGTTATCTGATATTCAGATCACTTCATAGGTGCCCTTTAACTGATTCAGGAAAATCTCAAGGCAATGGACCACAGGCATTTTGTTTTAGTGGAGGTTACATTTCTGTCCCACTTTCCCTCTATTTTGGATGTGTTACAGGGTGGATGCTCAAGAGAACTGAGTGACATTGTAACTTAGAATTCCAGTGGGACCCATTATGGTTCTGTCCAAACTGTTCATCCCTTGATTACCATTCAACATAAGGCTATTTTACAAAAATCTCTTTTTTATTATGGCTCTTGGTTCCTTAGGGGCCATCTCTCATTTTCCTGCTGTTGGAAAATGAAGAGCATAGAAAATGAGATCCTTCTCTCCATAGAATAAGGGCTCTTTGTCAAGAACACATGAAATAAAATAGTTCCCTCTTCCAAAGAAACCATTTCCCATAGTGGGGATCATAAAATTTAACAAGGAAAAGAGAGGTTTTTCTCGCTCGGTGAGACAACTTTTGTTCATTTTTAATGAAAATAAGTATTTGGATATAAACAATATAAACGTCAAGTTCCCATAGCCCAGCATGAGGCAGGATTTCAATGTGTCTGTTGGATGATGTGGATCGAGGAAATAGACAAGCAACCTCTTACTGTCTGATAGTTTCTCTGCAAATCAATTGTTATAAATATGGAAAACTAGTCTTTGGACACCCAATTTTGCACTCACCATTTCCAGACCAGAGCCACGCATTGGTACTCCAATACCATGATCTGTTGGGTTTGGTTATGTTGACAGTGCAATCTGCGCTTTTGGATAACAAATGATTAGCCAACTCCTACCTGTTTCTGGTCAACTGCAGTACAATTTACTTACCCAAATATTGTACATCTCATCCTTCTAAGAATTAATGTTACTCTAGTGATGCAATTTTAATGGATGAGAGCTCTTGCCCCTTCTGGTCAACTGCTGTACCATCTAGTACATTTACAATTCTTGATAACATGTTTTGGGTGCTGAAAGCTGTTGCCTCTTGCGCTCATTCACCTCTGAATATTGGAGATATCTTTGATTTGAAAAGTGGAAATTATAGATGGTGATCCAAAAGAAGAGAATATGCATAGTTTGTTTGGTCAAGTATCAAGACAAACCATTTGTTTTCCTTGGCTACTGTTGATGGGTGATTTGTGCATATTTGGTTGTTGATTTACAGGTGGTTTATACTTTGTTAAGAACATATTCCTACTACACATCTGATCCTGTAGGATCAACTACTTGATGATTTGGATAGTTTAATGGAATAGATTCTTTTTCATGGCCATCATTTATACGGCCCGCCTAAAGATTGATGTCTAAACGACTTAGACATGGACGCCTCACTTGCAGAATAGTTGCCACAAGAAACTGTAGATCCTCTCAGACCATTCGTTGCTTAATTCCCAGGAAGAAACAATCCATGCTGCCTTGCGGTAAAGTTAGTGAATCAGTTCACAAAAACATCAGCTCACAACCGATAATTTCTCAAGATATATGGTCTTTTTATGATGAATTGAAACTCTTAATCTAATTTTCTGCATATTCTTTGTTGCATATGCCTCTATCAAATTCTGTTCAATTAGTGGCTTACCATTGAATGATCAAATAGGAAGAACCAGATCAGAAAGCTCATGAAGTTCATTAAGCCTCCCTCTTTTATCCAGTAGAGAGCCTAGTAATTTGACAGAATCTGATAAGAAGCGTGTATTAACATGTGAGTAAAGATTAATGAACAATTTTGATTCTTCACAGGTTAGGTCCACATATTTCGATCAGTTTTTTTTTATTATTGAAACGGTGACGGATAATTTCATAATGTACAAAAGAGGAACTTGCCTAGTATAAGAGAGTTGCACAAGACTATATGTACAATAAAAAAAAAAAAGCAAGTGTAAATAACTCCAAAACCCTATACATACTTCGATCAGATGTAATCGTTGTGCATGATATCTTCGCACCTTGGGTCAATGCCTATAGCTTTATAAGGTAAAATCATGAATTCAGGTGCAATGTTTAGGAATCAAGTAGATTCATAGAAAGCATCTCCAGGATGAATGGCCCAAGGAGAATAATATTAATGGCTATAAAAAGTGATCAATGGAGCACAAAATTAAGTGAAGTGTGTAACTAATTATATGGAAAGATGGTGAGTATAATTTCATTTTATTTAATAATCCTACCTCATCAGATGAGCCATGAAAAAACAATACCATATGGCAGTGAAATTTCAAGAACTAAGATCACAATGCTAGGATAATTAAATAGGAGTAACGCTACTCCTGTTACATTGATATAGTCCTTTGCACATCAAGCACAATCATATGGCTTTTTAATTCGTTTTCATATGTATATTTGTAACACCCCACCGACCCAGCTGAGAGCTGGACGTGTGGGAAAAGTTCCACATCGCCCAGCCAGCTGGGGTGATGGGGAGTTTTAAGAGAAGGGAAAACCTGCCCATGGGTGAGGCTTTTTGGGTTTGGCCAAGTGGGCTGGGCCCAAAGTAAAACCTTAAGGGTCCATGAGCCTAAAGAGGACAATATCATGGTCCGATCCAGTTGTCTTGTCACAATATTGCCTCTTGTGTGAAGCTATGACTCTTTACCAAGTTGTGTGGGCTTATTGCTTGTTATGTGAAGCTGACTCTTTACTAGGGGTAGAAAAATCGGCCGGGCCAATATCTCGGCCGAATTTTTTCTCTCCTGCCCGTTTTTTTTTTTTTTTTTTAAAAAAATTTAAAAAAAATTACAGTAAATGCAGATAATTATGAGCTTATTGAATATGTAATTTTTTCATAAAATATCGGACATTTAGATCTTCTAATATATTTTTGAAGTTACGATAGCGAGAAATTATATAATTAGTAATAAAATGGTAAAAATTAAAAGAAAAAGGATATAAATGAGGAAAATTTGTAGAAATAATTTCATAATTTATTTTCTTAGTCAATGAGTGTTATTTTAAGAATTCAAGGTCTTTTAACACTCCCAAATGCTTAAAATACAGTATTTTACAAATAAAGGTATCCCTTGGCTCTGTGGAAAATACATTTGAGAGTGTCAAAAGACCTTAAAGTCTTAAAATATTTTTATCAGGTTATCGTAATTAGTTCGGATATTCAATTTGAGAAATTTTGAAAATACATAGTGCTTAAAAAATAACTTTAAAGTTTTAAAGGAGATATTGACAACATAGACAGTTATTTTTTAAGCACTGTGTATTTTCAAAATTTCTCAAATTGAATATTCAGACTAATTACGATAACCTGATAAAAATACTTTAAGACTTTAAGGTCTTTTGATACTCCCAAATGTATTTTCCACACAGCCAAGGGATACCCTTATTTGTAAAACATTGTATTTTAAGCATTTGGGAATGTCAAAAGACCTTAAATTCTTAAAGTATTTTTATCAGGCTATCGTAATTAGTCCGGATATTTAATTTGAGAAATTTTAAAAACACACAGTGCTTAAAAATTAACTTTAAAATTTAAAAAATAAAAATTTTACTGTTTAAAATTTCTAAATCAATTTTACTGTATCATTTGAAGGATAATCCTTCGAACTGAATTAATCGTTCCAAGATTTTTTTAGCAGGAAGATAAAATAGTAATTTACACATAAAATTTGAAAAGGGGTCTTCCCTGGTAAAAAAAATAGAGTGTCTGAATAGGGCGTCTAAAAATATTAGATGATAAATATAATATTAAATTATTACAATAAGATAAATAAATAAAAATATTATAATTTTTATTTTTAGCCTAAGTAAATATTGTATTTAAAATAAAATTTTATTACTTTCCTTTTAAAAGTAATTTTTTGAAAAAATATTAGGTTAGACATGTGAGCCTTTTAGTAAAGTCACGTGAGATTCACTTACAAACCCTAAATGCTCCTCTTTTGATACGCTTCTTCTCTTTCCCTCTCTCTGCTAACCCTAACCGCCGCCGCTCTGTATTTCTCCCATCAACGGAGAAGAAAAAGAAGAGAAAGGTAAGCTGTGAATGGTGTAGCGATTTTTTTTCTTCAATCTTTTCTCCATATTTTATTTTTTCTCTTTCCATTCTTTCTAGTCCCATTTTTTCCGATATTTCTAACAAAAAAAAGCTTTTCTTTAAAAAAAAAAAAAAAAACCACCGAATTTTTAAAATTCGGCCGATACCATGACCGAATTATTGGTCAGAAATTCGGTCATATCGGCTGAACTTTTTTTTGTACGGCCGATACTATACGTATTGGCCGATATAGATCGGTGGTCAAAAAACCGATATAATTCGGCCGATACGCACAGTATCGACTGAATTTTTGACCCCTGCTCTTTACCAAGTTGTGTAGGATTTTGCTTGAGCTTATGTTGTTTATCTCGGAGATAAGAAAGAACTTGAGCGACACTGTCCTACTTATAAACTTAGCAATTTGTTTTCACATGATAAAGGGTGTAAGAACAATTTTCCTCTTTGCCATCCAAGTATTAGATATGGCATCCATTGATCAACCATGAGTTATAACAATGTTTCTTTGTTGACGTTGTTTAAACTCCAAGCCCTTAACTTTTTTTTTTTTTTTACCTTTTAATATAGAAATCTCATTTTACATTGGACATGATATTAATTCCACATATACATGAAATAGCTTTTTGGGAAATTTCCAAACGAACATCACCTATAAAACTTATGTATCAGATAAGTCCGAGAAATATTGAACCGAAATCTCTAATCAATTAATGTCAATCGTCTAGCATAAAAATGACTAATATTCATGTCAAGCATAGATAAGTCTTCTAAGGATGGTGGTTCCAACCTTCAGGGGGAAGAAGGATTCTTATGGGAAAGGGGGCCGTGAAAATTGTGTTGAGTTATATCATCATCTCCCTTGATCATAAATCCCCAAAATTTTCAAGGTTGACAAAAACTTTTTTTAATATGAAAGTCAGTGGTAAGGGTGAATTGGATGACTGTTTTTTTTTTTTTTGACTTTACGTGTGAAAAACTGCGGGATATCCAGCATAAAACCCCTCTGAGTGAGCACACTATCCCTAAAGCACACCAAAGTTAGGCCATGGGGGCTCGAACCCGTAATCTTCCACTTCTTGAGGCGGGAGGCAACTAGTTGAGTTGTTACTCCACCTTTCAATCCTATATAAATGTTATGAGATTGGGATGGGAGTTTCGATAAGTTTATGCAAAATCTGTACATTTATTTGTTGAGTTCTTATTTTAAAACAAAATTGAAATATAGAATCGAAAATTTTCAGATAAAATATTCTTTAATACTGTTTAAGAGTTAAAAATTAAAATAAATTAAAGTTTTAGTTAAAATGGACCGAAATTGACAAATATTTTGGCCCATTTAGGCCAAAACTTCGGTTTGTTATACTGTCTCTGCATTTCCAATAAAGTTCAACATTTATAAGATTGTCATATTGGGTTTAAGATGAAAAATCTTTTTTTTTTTTTAAGTGGATAACTGTGTCAAAATTGTTGATGGACCATGGTTTAGAAATACAAGTCCACTCCCATGTCCAAATGAATTAGTTCGACACGAAAGAGTCACGTAAATCAAAGGTCGAATTATCCAAGAGTCACATAAATCAAAGGTCGAATTATCCAAGAAGAATTGAAGACTCGTCCCCTTTATGCATGAAAAATCAAGCTAAATCCATCAATCAAGCAACCATTGTAAAGACTTAGCCTTGAAAGTTGAAACTACTTAATTGGCCATAATTGGATATGACAAAGATAATAGTGTCTAAGACCCATTTCCCTAACTTCGAAAGCCACTCCATTTGACCCAAAATCGATCTAAGATCATGACATATAGGTCATATGGTCTAAATTCACCTAAATGAGACAAGTCAAATTTTTAGTAAGGATTTAAAAGAAGAAACTTGGAATTTAGAGAGGAAATTATTACCAAAATTCATAGTCTTACTTTGTAGATAGATTTAAGGTATCAAACAACATAGGATTTTGATGAAATTAGGTTTTTTAAAAGGTTATTTACTTACATTTCCAATGAGTCCAAGTTTACAAAATTTTGATTGACGTAGTCCAAATTATAACCAATTTTGTGAACAGGTGTCAAGAGGTAATGTGAAAATGGGAAGTCCGCTATACATATTTTGGGAAGCTTTGAACAAATGGCTAGGATTTGTATTTAATTTAAGTAGGTGGAATCAGTGATGATGAGTGGCATTCTTGTAAAGAACACACAAGTTTGATAATTCAATAAGAATTTCAATCCCTTGGGCGAATTTCTCCTCTATCTAGTTTGAGTTTGAGTGTTTTATATCTTCTAATTTTTTTCTTAGTTTACTGAAGAGTCTAGAACAATTTTTGTCCCATTTTGGGTAAATTTTATCCTTCTATCTCTAATTGAATTTCAAGAATTCAATTCTTGAATTCATTAATTTCTTAAGTGATTTTGCTCTAGTTTGAGTTTGAGTGTTTTATATCTTCTAATTTTTTTCTTAATTTACTGAAGAGTCTAGAACAATTTTTGTCCCATTTTGGGTAAATTTTATCCTTCTATCTCTAATTGAATTTCAAGAATTCAATTCTAGAATTCATTAATTTCTTAAGTGATTTTGCATGGTGTCAATTTTTCCTAAAGAAGAAATTGACCTTATTCTTTAGTTCGGTGAGAATTTGGAGGTTTTGGTTAGCTTCTAAGGCCGTACTATGTGTCGTAAGGTGGAGGCATAAGTAGATTTTACAACCGACCATACCCTTCATCATATATATTCATGAATCTCAAAATTCAGCAGTGACAAGTTTCAGAACTACCAAAACACATTATAATATTTCAGTTACCTATTTTAATTTTGGCAAAACTGAGATTTGATTTAGTAAAGCAGTTTATGTGCATGTATGCTCTTGTGTTTTACAAAGGATTCAAACACACAATGGAGATCAAAATAATGCATGGATAACAACTATATTTGAAATCGTTAAAAAAAAAAACCCTCATCTACAGTCTACAATTGAACATCGTTTTCTACAGATAAATACTTTAAAAACCTTGGAAAACATCTCCATATGTCCTTTACAATTAACAATCATAACAACAATGTAAGAAAGGTAGAAAACCAAAGGAAATGAGAGAGAGAGAGAGAGAGAGAGAGAGAGAGAGAGAGAGAACCGCAAATGGTTTTTATGTAAACTAACACTGGTTTCCAATCCTCAGATCACTTGAATTAGTCCTTCGACATTCTTCAACCAATGCATTACGTGCCGACATGATTCCTCCGGGGACTAGGGATCGATCGAATGCCGCACTGTCGATCCAGTCCTTGAGAAGCTCCTCTGGGACCCATATCTCTGGTATCCAAACACGACCTGCAATATCACTCCTGTGTATTTGCAACTTCTCACGTCCACCATCTTCTTGCATGGTATCAGAACAGCCAGGTTCTTTTGCAATTTTCACCGGAGTGCAATCTGAGGGAGGACAAGGAGAAGAATTCTGTAATTCAACCCCATCAGGTTGATGGGTCTTTCTTGGTTTCGATGAAGCGACCGGATTCCGGTCACTGCAACTTCGACGTTTCCGCTTAAGAGGGCGAATCATGTTTGATGGGTTTCTGCTGGTTTCTTCTCTTCTTCTTCTTTCTTGTTGTTTCTCAAAGTTGCTATTATTTCTAAGTGTTGGAATAGTGAATAGATGACATGAATGGATATATTGGTGTGTGGGTGTTGAGGAAGTAGAGAGAATGAGTGGGGCTATGGTGGACAAGTGGCAGCAGCAGACGGTTCTTTTGTATGGTTAAGGAAATTGGTACGTGTCATGGTAGTGGCAGTGCAAATTATTGTGTGGTGTGAATGGACATGAAGAGGGGAATTGAATTTGAATGTGGGGATTCCTTTTAGGAAGGTGTGAGGTTGAAGATGATTGGAAACTTTGATTTATAGGGCTTTTGTGCCAATCGGATTTTTTATTTTGATTGGTTACTTTTGGTGGCACAGACACATTGGGGGGTAAAGTGGAAGGATTTTTATAATATTTGTGGATGGAGACATGGACAGGTGAGATATTTTGGTGACATGCACCAATCTATCGTTTCTTCTTCTCTTTTATTCGTTAAAAAATTACCATTTTTTTCTCTTTTCTCATTTAATTTAGTAGAAAAAACTACAATAAACCCAGATGCAGAAAACGTCTCATTCCACTTCACATGAAAGAATAAAAACAATTTATAAAATAAAAAAAGTATTTTAGAAAAAGTGATAGCACTTATGTAGGAGTGAAACTTGGGTGGGGTCAACCTGTATGATCTAACTCGAAAAATTAAGTGAGTTGGATTTTATATTTTTAAAATTAAGATAGGGTTAGGTTGAAGAAAAGAAATTTGAATTAAATTTGAGTCGAGCTGGATCAGGCCTAGGTTTTTTTTTAAATTGATTTGACCCGTTCTGACCCACTTAAAAAATTTAATATAACACTTGAGTTGAGTCGGGCCAACACTTGGGTTGAGTTGGGTCAGCAATTTGGGTCGGGTTGGATTGAGCAATTCAGGTTGGGTGAAATAAGGTTCAATAATTTTTAATATGGATTAGATTAGATTTATTAAAACTCGACCTGGCTTGCTTGAGTTTTAGCCCTCCACTTGCATAATGTAAATGAGAGAAGAATTGTCATTAATTTAAAATTAGGATGCAGACAAAATCTCCATCTATAACAAGGCTTTTAATATTAGAGTCACTTCGAGTTCTTTCGAGCAGGGAAATTAATCACGACCGATACGATATGTATCGGCCATACCATAGGAATATTGGCCGATATTCGATTCTGTCGGTTTTTAAAATAAATAAAAAATGAAATATCGGGCCAATGTTAGCCCAGATATTGGCCGATATTTTTCGATTTCAATTTTTTTTCTTTCAGAATCAGGCCTCCTATAATGTTTTTTATTTTGACTAAAATTTATTAAAAATAAGTTATAATGATTGAATCTTAAAAAAAAAAAATTATAAGATCTCTATCCATCACAACCGTCACTTGTGATTTCGGCAAATGATTATTCATTGAGTCCTATTTCTAAATAAAAGATACAAAGAAACCCACCAACACTGAAGTAATAAGTAAACATATGAGGGATGGATATTTATATTAAGAATTAGTTATTTTCTTTTCTATCCTCTATTTATTTATCTTTTAGTTATTTACTGGAACAACTATGATAGAGACACGGTCTAAATATGTCAATCAAGTCAACTTAAATTCTATCCGTATGAACAACATTTGAATGAGTCACTACCTGTCTGTGGCATCAATATCAAACCATAAATATACCCTGACCCCTAGCAAGACTTAGAACCCATGACTTACTAAGCGGAAGACCCACGTCCAACGTGATCAAGTCTACCCCGCCCTGCATCCCTTCACCCCAAGGGTGATTCAGTCAAACTCTAAGGCAGTCGGTCCGCGTCTAACGAAGCTAGCACCACCCCCATGGGGTAAAATAGTACCTAGCTCTGCGCATCCACGCACATCAAGTGTGCGAAATAGCCGTGAGAGCACCCTCCAGCGCGTAGCATGCGAGGGACCCACTCCTCAACGGTAACCCTACAGGACCAAGTCTCTATATATCGTATCGAGGTTCCCACAGTTTCATAGTTACTCTAAGCCATATTCATAGAATCCATATACTTATCTCATCAATATCACGTGAGAAACGCACCCATACCACGTCTCAATAAAATCAAGTGACCCCATCACATGCATCTCAGTGTCAAAGTCCTCATAAACTCTTAAGTTTGCATACTTTATTGAAAATTAATCATACTTCCATCGCAATACAAAGGTTCGTAGGATTAGAACAACCTTAAAAAATGTACCCACAATCCTTACAAAATCTCCCCTTTTCCCCGACATTCTCTTACCACTCCTTAGCCTAACCTTCCGTAGAAGACCCTGCATCATCATAAAAATCAAAGAAGTTGTCAGGGCATGTCGTTGACGTGTACCCCAACACTCCACAAGTCAGACAGGGTATTAGTCCCGGTCCCCCAATATATAGACAGTTAGTCCTCTCCTTCCCGTGTCCGTGAAGTCCACTAATAGGGCAAATAACCTCAATTGGGTGGGGGCAATAAGTACAGTGGTGCCCCTCCTGATTGCATAATTCGTACATATAATCTGTCAACTCATCTGAAGTCGGAGTAGCTGGAGTATACTCGGGCGAACCTGTCTCCCCTACAGATTCTTCTAAGTTTGGGACATCTTCTTCGTCCTCTTCGGGTACAAAGGCTGAAGCAACCCCAATATTGTACTCGGGCGATTCTACTTCCATGTCCTGACTGGTTACAACTTCATTGATGAAGTTTGGCACGCTGGAATCGTCGGAAGAAAAAATCAGATCTATCGGACAGCTAGGTGTCCCTCTGTCCCACAACTCTGTATACTCTTTGTTGCTTGACATATCTGTATTACAACAGCCGAAGTATGTTAATGCCCACAGCAGTTCTAATCAAACTAAATCTTTGTTTTTGAGAATTTATCTATGTATCACATAATATCCCTTGTTTGGGGAAATTGCCAAATAAGCACTCTCTGTATTTCTTTGTTTTTGGGGAAACTTCCTACGTATTAATTGTTTGTTCTCAACTTGGGGATATCGGGGAAATATATCCTATGTTGCTATGTTTGATAATTCCAATTATTTTGACTGTACTTCCTTTGCTATCATCCATTGAGTCTAATGAAGTAAATTAATGCACGACGGCAGGATTAATTTACTCCGAAAGATTAAATCTTTCTGGTTCGCTCTGATACCAACTGTAATACCCCGCTTTTTTTCACCCGCTTTACTTTCCGAAAATCAAAGTCTATTTTTTTTATTATAAACAAAGAGTGATAGAGAGCGGGACGTCACGACGCGAGCTAAGTCCGAACTTCCAAAGTTCGACCCTTAACTGGTCAACCCTATGTGTGCATGGACTAAGTTCATGAAAACGGTTCACATAACAATATCAACATGCGAAATTAAAATCAAAACATGCAGAATTATAATAGAACCCAGTTCTATTCCATTTCAGATAGCAAAGTACGTCAAGTCTTTAATCATAAATAACAAACGTAATTAACCAAATAAACATCCAATCATAGCAAATCATCTAAGTCATTACATGTCCGAAAGCCAATTACTCAAATACAAGTCCATAAGTAACTTAATCAAAATATAAAACTATAATCATCCAATCACATATCCAAACTCCTATGCCTGCCCCGTTTCGCGTTCATCGTTCTCCTTGTTTCCTGTATCATCCACTAGGGTATAAGTAGGGCGTTAGAACAACGCGTCCAGTAGGTATTCCAATTAGGGCTAACACATGGTTAGTACAAAACATATATAATAATATCACAATGTCAAAAGCCATATAAACCATGCCATGCAATGATGACAAATGCAATGAGTCCCACCCATCACATGTACATAAAAGTACCCCCACATAGGTCTTTCGGACGCCCCGACGGAGTGTGGACCCTCCAGTTTCTTCTTGATGGAAAAGCACATAAAGTTATCCCACATAAGTTTTTCGGACGCCCCGACGGAGTGTGGCCCCTCCGGTTACATATCCTTTACCCCATGCCATGCATGAGATGCCAATAAAACACATGTTATTTTATATAATAAACATAGCATTAAAAACTCACAGTTTGAAACACATCTTTTACATCATAAAATTCATCAAAATAAGATAAGAAACTTTGTACATAAATCCATGGTTTCAAAGAAGTGGAATCCTACCAAAGACCACTAACGCGTCCTTACGCTTTCGTCCGGTAACCGCTCACGATCGTACACACCTTGTGAGGTCCCATTACCTTATAACATATTACTCAATTAAAACATGTTCCGTTTGATTTACAATAATATCCAAGTCCATAAAACAATCCCCATGGGGTTCGGCCATACACCATGGCCGAACCCATGGTCTATCATTTTTACCCTATATTACATCCATGCCATTGCTTGATTCATAAAACCAAACACTTATAGATTAATCATTTAATCTACCATACATAAACCCTAAGTCCACCAAATAATTCCCATGAGGTTCGGCCATACACCATGGCCGAACCCATGGTCCATTAATTCACTTAATTACAATATTGCCATTATACCTAATAACATAACCAATAACATAAACCATGAACATAGGTCTATATATAATTAAATCTCTCATTACCTTAAACATGGATAACCACTCTAAGTGTCCCTTAAAATATTCCAACACATGATCCATCATATAATTCATGGGGTTCGGCCATACACCATGGCCGAACCCTATGTCCATTATTTTCACCTATTTACAAAATTACCATCCATGGCTATCATTTCATTATTCTCATTTACAATATACTTAAGCTAATAAATAACCCACTAACAAGATTCATGGGGTTCGGCCATACACCATGGCCGAACCCATGATCTTTCATTTTCAGCCGATATTACCAAATTGCTATTACCTCCATCATTGTCTCTCCATTAATCCAATCACCATATTAAGTCCATACATGATCCATAAAACTGATTTATGGAGTTCGGCCAAACACCATGGCCGAACCCTATGATGTCTAACTTTTTAATTATAGCAATTACCATCCTTGAATCCATAATCAAGGTTCCTTCCCTTTTTTATCCAAAAGGTCATCATTAATTTCTTTCTAAAATAATAACCATCCTCCATGGGGTTCGGCCATAGACCATGGCCGAACCCTATGGTTCATAATCCTCTCTTTAAAAATCATTAGACCCATATAAATTCCTTAACCAATCAAGTCCATAAAAGAAACCTCATGGGATTCGGCTATACACCATGGCCGAACCCATGATCTTTCACTTTGGCCTATATTTACAACTTTGTCATCCATAGAGCATCATAACCAATGTTTCTCCATGGGGTTCGGCCCTTCATCATGGTCGAATCCTATGGTTCAACAACTTCTCTTTAAACCATTTAAACCCTTTTAAAAATCATAACCATACACCTATAATTTTTTTCCATCATTTAAATCCATTATCATTCACTAATGACCTTCCATGGGGTTCGGCCATACACCATGGCCGAATCCTATGGTTCATCCTTTTTATTAAACCCCAACATTCATGATCATCTCCCAATTCTCTTCCATGGGGTTCGGCCATATACCATGGCTGAACCCTATGGTTCTTTTCTTTAAACAAAATTATCGAAACTATTTACCAGTTCCGCGACTCCTCCGGTTCTCCTTCACTTGTTCTTTATCTTCCAATCCTTCTCCTTCTTCTTGATCTTTAACACAACCAAGATTGATCTTGATTATGCCGTGCGCCCATTGTGCTTGCTGCTGCCTCTCTTTGAATGAGTATGCCGTGCGCACTACCTTTCTTCCTCTCTTTTTATCAACCTCCAATCGGTCTATCTTGCTGAGATAACAAGTCACAATTTCAGCCGTGTAAGACATATAGAAGTTGCCGTCCCTTCAATTTAATACCTTCCTAGTTTCACTCTTTGACTAGCAAAAGGACTCCTTTGGCGCATGATCATGGATTGCGCATATCCCTTCAAATTAGCAATTGTCGTGGCCCCTCTTTTCTCACTTTGGAGAGTCCTTTAATTTAGCAATTGGCTTGGTGCTATTTTTAATCAAGGAAATATACACCTTTTGCCGTGTGCATGGATTGCAATTGCTATCCTCATGGATATGCATATCTCCCATACAAAGCCTAAGCAACTCCTAAAATCTTTCCATCATTATCTTCCATGCGCATGCAATCTTCCAATTCCTAAAATCTTTCCATGTCAACCTCACATACACGGCCCAAGCAATCCATATTTAATTTTTAGACATATTGCATTATTATTTAATTCAACCCCATTTAATTTTATTGAAACCAATTCCACAATCCATTGGGTCTTAATTGGGCAATGACCCAACACTTTACCCATCTAGGTCCATATTTAATAATTCAAAAATTAAATGGGTAATTTTCGTATATATTAATAACTTGGAAATCCGGAGTGTTACAATTATAGAGGTTATTAAATTAGAGAAATTAGGAGTGTTTCTTTTTAAAACTCTCCCCCATAACTAAACCGCCGTTCGGGCCTCTCCTCGAGAAAAAAAAAAAAAGTCATTTCCACAAACGGGGAGACCATCTAGCCAGAGCGGCAGATCTCCTTGCCCAAGTTTTGCATTGTCATCCGACGATCTGAAGTTTAGATGATGTAGTTTGTGAGGTCTTTAGTCATTTTTACAGTAATTTTGTATTCTGAACGTATAAAATATTACTTTACAAAATGGTAGGAGCAATATATTTTTTATTTTAAATGTATTGAGTAATGAGTTAGAAAAATTTATTACATTTTGAATGGCCCGAGCCAGGACTAGCGGTAGATATTATTTTAGAAAGGTTATACCTTTATAGAGTACTACTTTACAGAAACTTTACTATACTATATATATATATATATATATATATATATATATATATATATATATATATATATATATATATATAATATTAAAGTAGGCTGGCCATATAGACACCACATTTTTCTGCCAGGAGACACCTCTTTTCGTTTTTAGGTGTGAAATTACCAATTTGCCCTTCCGTGTTTTGATAGTCCGATTGAACCTCCCATTAATTATCGTCCGATCAAAGGTTGGGGGGGGGGCAATGTTCGATCGGACAATTCCACGAATCATCCGAATGAATGTTGGGGAAAGGGATTTCAAAAGAGGTAATTTCTTAACTGATTTTTACAAATAAGATATCAAAATTCATCTACTCTGAATTTTATGAATTTCGAGACTGATTTTAAGTGAAAATGATATAGTTTTGGACTTCAAAAACCGTACCCAAAGTATTAAGGAAAAAAGACATTCCCTCTTAATTCTTTAGGTATGATTTTTTAAGTCCAAAACTATACCCTTTTAACTTAAAATCAGTTCCAGAGTTTATAAAATTCGGAGTACATGAATTTTGATATCTTGTTTGTAGAAATAGGTTGAGAAATCACCTCGTTTGAAAACCCATCAGAGAAGCCGTTTCTCGACCGATTTTTAGAAACAAGATATTAAAATTCATCTGCTTTGAATTTTATGAACTCTAGGACTGATTTTAAGTGAAAATGTATAGTTTCGGACTTAAAAAATCATACCCAAAGAATTAAGAGGGAAAACCATTTTTCCTTAATTATTTGAGTACGATTTTTGAAGTCCAAAACTATATCATATACACTTAAAATCAGTTTCAGAGTTCATAAAATTCAAAGTAGATGAATTTTGATACCTTGTTTGTAAAAATTGGTCGAGAAACGACTTCTTTTGAAAATCCCTACTCACTGCATCATCATCATCATCAAAGTCATTTTTCGTCTATCCAGGGCCAGGTTTTTGAGTTTAAGTCTTTCCATTCTACTTGTTAAATGTTATCCATCAGTAACATTCTATCATATGCTTTCCTATTACATCAATCCAAGTCATTAGTGGTCTTCCTCCTCTCGTATTGCCTCATGCTTGTAACTCTTACATTCTTCGTACTGGGACTATTTCTTGTCTTTTGCATATATAACAGAACCATCAATAACAATATTTCCTATTTATAGTCTAGTAAATAAATTGGAGGTGCATTATATAGAAATGACTATTTATCAATTGATGGGCTCTCTAGATTTCTTATCAAATGTAAAACGAAATAGGTGGATGGAACCCTGTGGTGAGTTTCGTTTACTATTTTATTTGTTTATATGCTCTTTTAAATGGTTTTATTTGTTTATATGATATTGTTACTCATTGAAACTTGATGGTTAGAATACAACTTGTTTTGTGATTTTTTTAATGAAACTCCAATTTGATAATTTAAAGATAGCTCCAATATATGACAAATTGAGAGAAACCCGTTTTAGATGGTTTGGTCATATTAGTAGAAGACCAAACACAACATCAATGCATAAAGTTGAGAGGCTAAGGAGCGAAGGCACTAGGAGGAGAGGGCAACCTTTGAACACATGGAGGGAAGGGATAAAAAAAAAAAAGACATAGTAGATTGTAGAGTGATTCAAAGTATGGTTTATGATAGGGTCAATGGAAGAAGAACTCCTCACAAAGCCGACCCCATATAGATGGGATATTGGCTGTTGATGATGATGAAGAAACTTCAATATGATAAATACCTCAATGGCATTCCGTGATATGCTCTTCTTCTTTTTCTCCCCCTATTATGTCCAGTCCTTTGGTTCATCTCTCTCTCTCTCTCTCTCTCTCTCTCTCTCTCTCTCTCCAAAAAAAAAAAGAAAGATTGGGACATTTATTCTTCCATTCTTCTTTTTTGTTTCTATTCATGTTATATAAAAAATTTAACTTGATTCTTTCTACTGTTTTTCTTTTTCTTGGGTATTGCTAGGAAACTGGGCTTTTAGCTTCAGCTAGTGATGATGGGACTATAAAGCTGTGGGAATTTGCTGCAGCATCCTGATGGTATTATGTTTTCTTTTTCTTTTTCTCTTTTGTATTTCTATATATGGCGATATGTACGTAGGGTTGTAGAGCATTTGAATGCATTAGTGAAAAATCCAGCATTTGATATTGGCCACATACGGTTATCTGATATTCAGATCACTTCATAGGTGCCCTTTAACTGATTCAGGAAAATCTCAAGGCAATGGACCACAGGCATTTTGTTTTAGTGGAGGTTACATTTCTGTCCCACTTTCCCTCTATTTTGGATGTGTTACAGGGTGGATGCTCAAGAGAACTGAGTGACATTGTAACTTAGAATTCCAGTGGGACCCATTATGGTTCTGTCCAAACTGTTCATCCCTTGATTACCATTCAACATAAGGCTATTTTACAAAAATCTCTTTTTTATTATGGCTCTTGGTTCCTTAGGGGCCATCTCTCATTTTCCTGCTGTTGGAAAATGAAGAGCATAGAAAATGAGATCCTTCTCTCCATAGAATAAGGGCTCTTTGTCAAGAACACATGAAATAAAATAGTTCCCTCTTCCAAAGAAACCATTTCCCATAGTGGGGATCATAAAATTTAACAAGGAAAAGAGAGGTTTTTCTCGCTCGGTGAGACAACTTTTGTTCATTTTTAATGAAAATAAGTATTTGGATATAAACAATATAAACGTCAAGTTCCCATAGCCCAGCATGAGGCAGGATTTCAATGTGTCTGTTGGATGATGTGGATCGAGGAAATAGACAAGCAACCTCTTACTGTCTGATAGTTTCTCTGCAAATCAATTGTTATAAATATGGAAAACTAGTCTTTGGACACCCAATTTTGCACTCACCATTTCCAGACCAGAGCCACGCATTGGTACTCCAATACCATGATCTGTTGGGTTTGGTTATGTTGACAGTGCAATCTGCGCTTTTGGATAACAAATGATTAGCCAACTCCTACCTGTTTCTGGTCAACTGCAGTACAATTTACTTACCCAAATATTGTACATCTCATCCTTCTAAGAATTAATGTTACTCTAGTGATGCAATTTTAATGGATGAGAGCTCTTGCCCCTTCTGGTCAACTGCTGTACCATCTAGTACATTTACAATTCTTGATAACATGTTTTGGGTGCTGAAAGCTGTTGCCTCTTGCGCTCATTCACCTCTGAATATTGGAGATATCTTTGATTTGAAAAGTGGAAATTATAGATGGTGATCCAAAAGAAGAGAATATGCATAGTTTGTTTGGTCAAGTATCAAGACAAACCATTTGTTTTCCTTGGCTACTGTTGATGGGTGATTTGTGCATATTTGGTTGTTGATTTACAGGTGGTTTATACTTTGTTAAGAACATATTCCTACTACACATCTGATCCTGTAGGATCAACTACTTGATGATTTGGATAGTTTAATGGAATAGATTCTTTTTCATGGCCATCATTTATACGGCCCGCCTAAAGATTGATGTCTAAACGACTTAGACATGGACGCCTCACTTGCAGAATAGTTGCCACAAGAAACTGTAGATCCTCTCAGACCATTCGTTGCTTAATTCCCAGGAAGAAACAATCCATGCTGCCTTGCGGTAAAGTTAGTGAATCAGCTCACAACCGATTATTTCTCAAGACATATGGTCTTTTTATGATGAATTGAAACTCTTAATCAAATTTTCTGCATATCCTTTCATTCATATGCCTCTCTGTTCAATTAGTGGGCTTACCATTGAATGATCAAATAGGAAGAACCAGATCAGAAAGCTCATGAAGTTCATTACGCGTCCCTTTTTTATCCAGTAGAGAGCCTAGTAATTTGACAGAATCTGATAAGAAGCGTGTATTAACATGAGAGTAAAGATTAATGAACAATTTTGATTCTTCACAGGTAAGGTCCACATATTTCGATCAGTTTTTTTTTTATTGAAACTGTGACAGATAATTTCATAATGTACAAAAGAGGAAGTTGCCTAGTATAAGAGAGTTACACAAGACTATATATACAATAAAAAAAAAAAAGCAAAATAAAAAGCAAGTGTAAATAACTCCAAAACCCCATACATATTTCGATCAGTTGCAATCCTTGTGCATGAATCTTTTCACCATAGGGTCAATGCCTATAGAGTTCTCTGGTAAAATCATGAATTCAGGTGTAATGTTTAGGAATCAAGTAGATTTTAGAAAGCAGCTCCAGGATGAATGACCCAAGGATAATGTTAATGGCTATAAAAAGTGACCAATGGAGCACAAAATTAAGTGAAATGTGTAACTAATTATATGGATAGATGGTGAGTATAATTTCATTTTATTTAATAATCCTACCTCATCAGATGAGCCATGAAAAAACAATACCATATGGCATTGAAATTTAAAGAACTAAGATCACAATGCTAGGATAATTAAATAGGAGTAAAGCTACACTTGTTACATTGATATAGTCCTTTGCACATCAAGCACAATCATATGACTCTTTACTTAGTTTTTAGGGTCTATTTCTTTATTCCATTCTATTTTCACTCGCTTATAGAGTATTTTTTTTTTTCATATATACATTGCTTATTGTGTGAATGTAATACCCTGACCCGAATTAAGTATAATTAATGTGATTTATTTTAATAAATCATGTTTTAACCCGTTAATCGTGAAGATTACGGTTTGAGCTTTTAGAAAAATCCAGAATCGGCCCAAGCAGAGCTCGATAGCTCATTGATCCGACTCACTTAAGTTGGAAGGGCAAAATGGTAATTTACTATAAACAATGTTATTTTAATAATTTTAATCATTGTTTGAATATTGATTGAGTGAAATTGATTTTTTAATAGGGATTTAAAATCTGGAATTAAATTCTTTTTATTGTATTTTTATTTCAGAAAAATGTTATTAACTTAACCCGACAAGATCCCGAACTCTAAGAAATAATTATTTTAAATAAATTTTAGAAGTTAGAAAATTCTAAAGAAAGTATGTGTTGTTTAATCTATGAACTCATTGTTTTGTGCTTTTGGATTTTGAAAATGAAAGTTTCAAACCTTTTAAATAAATACAAATTGATTTAAGAAAATAGTATAAAAATGTGATTTTTATTTAAATCTATTAATTTTAAAAGAGTATAATTCTCCAAAAATATATGGTATTTATAGATTTCAAACCGTTTAAAATTAATTAATTTTTTTAATAGTTAAATATTAGAAATGAACCTAAATGTAAACAACTTTTAGAGGACTAAACTGTAAATAACAAAAAAACCTAAACCACTTGCATAGCAGGTGACGAGCAGCTGCGTGAACGTTGACTCATGCAAGCTACGATCGTAGTTTGCAGAGCGACGTGGGAGTTTTAAATGCCGGTGGCAAACCTACCACCCTATCTCCTCTGGCTTATATAAAGGCAGCTGATGTAGTGGTTTCACACTTGAAATCCCATTACTGCTGATCATCCCTGCTTCTCTTCTTCTTAAAAAATCAGTCTCTTCTTCCATCGTTTCAACTAGTTTGAAGTGGAAGTTTTTTCAAAGTCTTCAAATCTCCATCAATTTGAAGATAACCATTGTGCTTATTTTTGAATTCTAACCTGTTTAGGATCAAACAAAGCTTAATTTGGTTAAGATTTGAGTTCGAAAATTTGTTTTGAAATTTGATGGAAACTTTGATTTCTTATGTGTTTTACTGGTTTTTCTCTAAAAATCAAAGGTTTTTCATTGATGTTTATTGTCCAATTTATTTCGAAATTGAAAAGGACTCACTGAAGAACACGTCTGACCAGAAGGATACGAAAAACGAATTCAGAAAACCCACTATTTTGAATTCGTATTTCACTTTGTCTATACCGTTACTGCACTCGTTGGAGGTGACGCGGGAAGAAGATGATCTTCTGAAGATTCGAGACTTATCTCAGAAGATCCGAAGACCACAACTTGGAAGTTCCGAACTTCTGTTCGGGGTTCCAAAGCGAGCAGAGGCCAACTATTCCTCACTGCCTCTGCTGGACAGACATGACATTTCGAGACCCTCTTCGGACGTTCTGAACCTTTCCAATGATCCAAGCATACCTCGGCAGGTTTCGAGACAGACCAAGACTAATTGTTTTTCTGTTTTGATGTTTTTTGTTCGGAACAGGCTCGGAAGTTCCGAGACCTGAACTTCGGAAGTTCCGAAATACTGAACCTAAGTTCCGAAGGATCTGAAAAACCCAGAATTTAGGCAATGGCTCGGAAGTTCCGAAGCCATAGTACCAAGTTCCGAGGCATGTTCCCAAGCACCCAGAACTGGTTTTTAAGATTTGTTTGGATTGTTTAAACATAGAATTTCATGTTAGATTTAGATCTTAGGATTTGATGTGATTATACTTATACCAGATTCTTAATTAAAAATTATACTAACCCTTGTATGTCTTATTGACTTGTGTGTTCACTTTCAGGTTGAAACCCTCTATCTGTGGCACAGCGGAAACGCCGCCCGATAGTTATATGTAGCGCCACGATTAATTTCGCAGCTAGGTAGAAAAGAAACGATCAGGCACTGAGTGATTTTCCTATCTCTCTAGGCCTAACTCAATATATCTTCATGGTCCAATTTAGAAGATAATACGAATAGTGGCCTAAGAATCTTATATCTCTAGGCCTAACTCAACACGTCTCCATGGTCAATTCCAGAAGACAATATGTGTAGTGGCCTGAGCACCTTTATTTGTACCCTCTGGACAAAGTCTCAATACTCTACCCTGGACAGGAAGAAATATGAGACTGGGCACTGAGTACTTTATTGATTGATGGATTATTGTAACAAAAAAGGAGTAGTAACCCACTATGAGGACTCAACCATTTCCCTTGGAGTTTTTCGGGAAAACAAGATTAGAAAAGATTTGAAATACTAAAGATGTATTCTGTATTGTATATAATTGTGTATTATGACTGAATTATGAATGTATATTCATTGTGTTTCTATTTGTGTGTAACAAATACTGCGATACCCTACATATTTCGGTGAGGAGACTTAATAATACAGCATGGGTAAAATCAAATTTTTGGTAGATGTAGTGCAATGAGTGGTTTCATAGACTATACATGATATGGAAAAGACCTATAGGCCGGAATGCAAGACTTGACACTGCTTTCATGTGAGGGATGAAATTTGTTCTAATTGTTAAAAGAACGAAAGCAATATACGGTGTCAAGGAGTCGAGGTCTACTAGTTTATAAATGAAGAATGAACTCACTTATATGCGTAGACTTGATATATTGCTATGAGATGTTCATATTAATACTGATGATGTTTATCACGTATAACATTGTGATATTGATGACGAAATGTTCCGATTTGAGAACTTGAGCATTTAAGATGTTGATATTGCCTCCACATACACTTAACTGCTGGGCTATGGTAGACCAGTGAGGTCATATATTATTGCCAATAAGCTGGACCATATAGGTCATATATTGGTAATAAGTCGGGCATTGGCTGGACCATAAGGGTCGTTTATGCTCTTGCAAGATGCTGCATTTTGACCGTGTCAGGACTTAATGCATTTATAGTCAGTGTAGTGCTTTAGTGTTATGGTGGTATGACAGTGATGTTGGTAACTTGATAAATTGGTATAGTAGACCAATTATGATTTCAAGTATGATATATGGTATAAGTAGACCATTATGATGGTGTTGATTAAATCTGCATATACTAACCTGATGATGATTATTGTATTATGTTAAGTTCTCTTTATTGGGCTTGTAGTTCACACCAGTGTTATCAAAGCCAGACCGAACTACAGTCGAACCTCCGATTCGGTCCTAGCTGGGAACTGTTTTTTGATCAAAACCACAGAAAACCTATTAGAGCCGTGATTTTCTACGGTTTTGAAGGTAAAACCGTGAGAAGGGGAAATTTTGATTTTTTTTTTAAATTCCCTTTCAAAATATCAAAAATTAATATTAAAAATGGATATATTTGAAATATAAAGGTTTCTTACTATTTCTATTCCTTATCTTTCATCATTTTGGTATATTACTCAGAGTTTGAATGTTATTTTTAATATTTATATTAATGTTATTTGTAAAAGGTGTCTTACTTAATGTTATATACAATATTTATATTATATTACTACTTTACCAGCTTTGACTACGGCTGAACCTAGTTGAACCCAAAATACCTCGAAGACGGTTTGTTAGACTGTCTGGTTCTGATAACATTGGCTCACACCCCTCACATTTCAGGAAATGTATCCGAGGAGGAGGAACCTCCATTGCAGGTTTAGGATGAGAAAGTCATTGCCATTGCTTGTATCTCCCACATATGGGAAATACATTCTTTTTGTTTTGTTGGTTGATAAATCACATTTTGTATAAGTACTGCATGTGGTACTTATTCTAAGCATGTATTAGATTGCCATGTTACTGTTAGCAACACTAATATAAATATGATTATGTTTTAATCATGCTATGAAAATATTTGTTTGTATGATATATGTTGTATATGAGAAGATATATGGTACATGTTTGGATCCACGTGTGAAGAGCATGTGTGACATTTTATTTCTGGGCTTAACTGTTCATCTTAAAGACCCAGCCTAGTTATGATGATGGTTGATTAGGAAATTATATATAAAAAAATTAGTAACGTTCCGAGCCCACAAACCGATCGGTCGTTACAGTGAAGCTATGGCTCTTTACCAAGTTGTGCAGGACTTAGCTTGAGCTTATGTTGTTTATCTCGGAGCTAAGAAAGAACTTAAGCCACACTGTCCTACTTGTAAACTTGGCACTTTATTTTCACATGATAAAGGGTGAAGAACAATTTTCTTCATTGCCATCCAAGTATTAGATTTGGCATCCATTGATCAACCATGATTTATAACAACCCTTTCTTTGTTGATGTTGTTTAAACTCCAAGTCCTTCACTTTTAATTTTTTAATTTTTTTCTTTTTAATATAGATATTTCATTTCACATTGGACGTGAGATAAATTCTACGGATACATGAAATCACCTATAAAACTAATATATCAAATAAGTCCTATAAAACTTATGTATCAAGTAAGTCCGAGAAACATTGAACACAAATCTCTAATCAATTGAGCCATTGATCCACACTGTCCTACTTGTAAACTTGGCAATTTATTTTCACATGATAAAGGGTGAAGAACAATTTCTTCATTGCCATCCAAGTAT
Source organism: Chimonanthus salicifolius (assembly GCA_013350335.1). NCBI lineage: Eukaryota > Viridiplantae > Streptophyta > Magnoliopsida > Laurales > Calycanthaceae > Chimonanthus > Chimonanthus salicifolius. The sequence goes on from CM023532.1 coordinate 49,075,606, forward strand.
TAGATTTCGCATCCATTGATCAACCATGATTTATAACAATGTTTCTTTGTCGATGTTGTTTAAACTCCAAGTCCTTCACTTTTAATTTTTTAATTTTTCCTTTTTTAATATAGATATTTCATTTCACATTGGACGTGAGATAAATTCCACGGATACATGAAATCACCTATAAAACTTATGTATCAGATAAGTCCTATAAAACTTATGTATCAAGCAAGTCCGAGAAACATTGAACCGAAATCTCTAATCAATTGAGCCATTGATCCACACTGTCCTACTTGTAAACTTGGCAATTTATTTTCACATGATAAAAGGTGAAGAACAATTTTCTTCATTGCCATGCAAGTATTAGATTTGGCATCCATTGATCAACCATGATTTATAACAATGTTTCTTTGTCGATGTTGTTTAAACTCCAAGTCCTTCACTTTTAATTTTTAATTTTTTTCTTTTTTAATATAGATATTTCATTTCACATTGGACGTGAGATAAATTCCACGGATACATGAAATCACCTATAAAACTTATGTATCAGATAAGTCCTATAAAACTTATGTATCAGGTAAGTACGAGAAACATTGAACCGAAATCTCTAATCAATTCATGTCAATCGTCTAGCATAAAAATGACTAATATTCATGTCAAGCATAGATAAGACTGCTAAGGATGGTGGTTCCAACGTTGAGAGGGGGAAGAAGGATTCTCATGGGAAAGGGGCTGTGAAAATTGTGTTGAGTTATATCATCATCTCCCTTAATCATAAATCCCCAAAATTTACAAGGTTGACAACAACATTTTTTAATATGAAAGTCGGTGCTAAGGGTTAATTGGATGAGTGTTACTCCACCCTTTAATCCTTTATAAATGTTATGAGATTGGGATGGGAGTTTCGATAAGTTTATGCAAAATCTGTACATTTATCTGTTGAGTTCTTATTTTTCAAACAAAACTGAAATATAGAATCGAAAATTTTTAGATGAAATATTCTTTAATACTGTTTAAGAGTAAAAAAATTAAAATAAATTAAAGTTTTTGTTAAAATGGACCGAAATTGACCAATATTTTGGCCCATTTAGGCCAAAACTTCGGTTTGTTATACTGTCTCTGCATTTCCAATAAAGTTCAACATTTATAAGATTGTCATATTGGGTTGAAAATGAAAAATCTTTTTTTTTAAGTGGATAGCTGTGTCAAAATTGTTGATGGACCATGGTTTAGAAATACAAGTCCACTCCCATGTCCAAATGAGTTAGTTCGACACGAAAGAGACACATAAATCAAAGGTCGAATTAGCCAAGAAGAATTGAAGACTCTTCCACTTTATGCATGAAAAGTCAAGCTAAATCCATCAATCAAGCAACCATTATAAAGACTTGGCCTTGAAACTTGAAACTAATTAATTGGCCATAATTGGATACAACAAAGATAATAGTGTTTAAGGCCCATTTCCCTAACTTCGAAAGCCACTCCATTTGACCCAAAATCGATCTAAGATCATGACATATAGGTCATATGGTCTAAATTCACCTAAATGACCCTCAATTGTCTTTTTTTCTACTAAATTCAACCCTTTTCCTTTTACACAAATTTGAGCTCACATGCATGGAGAAGCCTTCGTGGAGAAGTCAAATCAAATTTTTAGTAAGGATTTAAAAGAAGAAACTTGGAATTTAGAGAGGGAATCACTACCAAAATTCGTAGTCTTACTTTGTAGATAGATTTAAGGTATCAAACAACATAGGATTTTGATGAAATTAGGTTTTTTAAAAGGTTATTTACTTACATTTCCAACGAGTGCAAGTTTACAAAATTTTGATTGACGTAGTCCAAGTTATAACCAATTTTGTGAACAGGTGTCAAGAGGTAATGTGAAAATGGGAAGTCGGCTATACATATTTTGGGAAGCTTTGAACAAATGGCTAGGATTTGTTTTTAATTTAAGTAGGTGGAATCAATGGTGATGATGAGTGGCACTCTTGTAAAGAACACACAAGTTTGATAATTCAATAAGAATTTCTTTCCCTTGGGCGAATTTCTCCTCTCTCTAGTTTGAGTTTGAGTGTTTTGTATCTTCTAATTTTTTTTCTTAGTTTACTGAAGAGTCTAGAACAATTTTTGTCCCATTTTGGGTAAATTTTATCCTTCTATCTCTAATTGAATTTCAAGAATTCAATTCTTGAATTCATTAATTTCTTAAGTGATTTTGCTCTAGTTTGAGTTTGAGTGTTTTATATCTTCTAATTTTTTTCTTAGTTTACTGAAGAGTCTAGAACAATTTTTGTCCCATTTTGGGTAAATTTTATCCTTCTATCTCTAATTGAATTTCAAGAATTCAATAATTTCTTAAGTGATTTTGCATGGTGTCAATTTTTCCTAAGGAAGAAATCGACCTTATTCTTTAGTTCGGTGAGAATTTGGAGGTTTTGGTTAGCTTCTAAGGCCGTACTATGTGTCGTACATCCAAGTGGGTGACTAAAAAGCACTTCTACGTCGAAGTTGGTTTAAAGATCTCCCTAGATGATCGATTCTTCGGATCCAAACTCTCTCGGAGAATTTCTTCTCTCTTAAAGTGGAGGCATAAGTAGATTTTACAACCGACCATACCCTTCATCATATATATTCATGAATCTCAAAATTCAGCAGTGACAAGTTTCAGAACTACCAAAACACATTATAATATTTCAGTTACCTATTTTAATTTTGGCAAAACTGAGATTTGATTTAGTAAAGCAGTTTATGTGCATGTATGCTCTTGTGTTTTACAAAGGATACAAACACACAATGGAGATCAAAATAATGCATGGATAATACATTTGAAATCGTAAAAAAAAAACCCTCATCTACACTCTACAATTGAACATCGTCTTCTACAGATAAATACCTTAAAAACCTTGGAAAACATCTCCATATGTCCTTTACAACTAACAATCATAACAACAATGTAAGAAAGGTAGAAAACCAAAGGAAATGAGAGAGAGAGAGAGAGAGAGAGAGAGAGAGAGAGAACCCCAAATGGTTTTTATGTAAACTAACACTGGTTTCCAATCCTCAGATCACTTGAATTAGTCCTTCGACATTCTTCAACCAATGCATTACGTGCCGACATGATTCCTCCGGGGACTAGGGATCGATCGAATGCTGCACTGTCGGTCCAGTCCTTGAGAAGCTCCTCTTGGCCCCATATCTCTGGTATCCAAACACGACCTGCAATATCACTCCTGTGTGTTTGCAGCTTCTCTCGTCCACCATCTTCCCGAATCAGGGCTACCACATGGTTAGTCAAAAACATGCAAATAATATAATAATAATACATGTGTGTCAAAATTCCATAAAACATGCTATGTATGAAATGAACATGTAATGAGTCCCACCCATCACCATTCAACATAGCCATCACTTGACGGGATTCTCATCGTCAAGGTAACCCACAGTGGTCTTTCGGACGCCCCCGACGGAGTGTGGCCTCCGGATTCCTCCTGATGGGATTCTCATCATCAGGATACCCCACAGTGGTCTTTCGGACGCCCCGACGGAGTGTGGCCTCCGGTTACAACAACATCATCACCCCATGCCATGCATGAGATGTCTATGCATACATGCCATTTGTAAATATAACATAATATTCAAACAACTTATCGAAATCAACATAAAACAACATATGAAATAGTGGTTACAATAAAGGTAGGAAACCTACTCTTGTTTACTTTGTTTGACCCTTCCTTTGAACCGTCTTCCGATCACGGCTTGTTGTACACCGTTCTAGAAATCCCAAAACCTTATTTACATAACAGCAAGTTAAGCATTCATTCATGTGATTCTAACTTAGTCTAAGTCCCAAAAATCCACTTAAACTTCCATGTCTTATCTTAGCCATAGAACCCCATAGTTTTGGTCCTTTTAAACATGTTTTTGGTCTCATTTAGACATAGGATAACAGTATAATGTTATCATGTTTTTACCTTTCAAAACCATCCAATAAGCCCATCACTTTGTATGATTTCCATTTTGTAAAACTCAATCCAAATATCCACATAACAGTTCATGGGGTTCGGCCATACATCTGGCCGAACCCTATGGTTCTTGGTGTAATTAATCCAACCATTGTCCATGGTTTTAATCCATAATTTAACCATAGTATTAAATGGTTTTGTGAGATTTTAAAGGATTTAAAGTGAAGATAAGCTTACTGTTTTTAGGTAACTATGGCTTGGCTGAACCGTATTAATACTATGGTTAAATTATGGATTAAAACCATGGACAATGGTTGGATTAATTACACCAAGAACCATAGGGTTCGGCCAGATGTATGGCCGTACCCCATGAACTGTTATGTGGATATTTGGATTGAGTTTTACAAAATGGAAATCATACAAAGTGATGGGCTTATTGGATGGTTTTGAAAGGTAAAAACATGATAACATTATACTGTTATCCTATGTCTAAATGAGACCAAAAACATGTTTAAAAGGACCAAAACTATGGGGTTCTATGGCTAAGATAAGACATGGAAGTTTAAGTGGATTTTTGGGACTTAGACTAAGTTAGAATCACATGAATGAATGCTTAACTTGCTGTTATGTAAATAAGGTTTTGGGATTTCTAGAACGGTGTACAACAAGCCGTGATCGGAAGACGGTTCAAAGGAAGGGTCAAACAAAGTAAACAAGAGTAGGTTTCCTACCTTTATTGTAACCACTATTTCATATGTTGTTTTATGTTGATTTCGATAAGTTGTTTGAATATTATGTTATATTTACAAATGGCATGTATGCATAGACATCTCATGCATGGCATGGGGTGATGATGTTGTTGTAACCGGAGGCCACACTCCGTCGGGGCGTCCGAAAGACCACTGTGGGGTATCCTGATGATGAGAATCCCATCAGGAGGAATCCGGAGGCCACACTCCGTCGGGGGCGTCCGAAAGACCACTGTGGGTTACCTTGACGATGAGAATCCCGTCAAGTGATGGCTATGTTGAATGGTGATGGGTGGGACTCATTACATGTTCATTTCATACATAGCATGTTTTATGGAATTTTGACACACATGTATTATTATTATATTATTTGCATGTTTTTTACTAACCATGTGGTAGCCCTGATTCGGGAACCTACTGGGCGCGTTGATCTAACGCCCTAATTCTATCCTCAGAGGAGATTGCAGGTACAAGCAAGGGGAAAGGAAAGGTCATTGACCGGGAGGGGAGCTGAGCCTAAGTGCTTTAATGATGGATTTGGATTACGTTATATTACTGTCATTTGAATACTATTGTTGGACATGTAATAATTCGTTATTTGCTATGGTTTGATTAGGATAATAACCTGTGGATGGTTGATCTATGTTATTTAATATTTAAGACTGTTACTTGCTATCTCGTCTTTCTATTCTGCAATTATCTAGATTATTCCGCATGTTGATGTTAGTTCCATGTGTGATTCACTATCATGGTCTATTCCATGTACACATGGGTGGCCAGTTAAGGTTCAGACTTGGGTAGTCTGAACTTAACTCGCGTCGTGACGCCGCCCGCTCTCTTCCGATGTTTATTTTTTAAAAAAAAATTAGACTCTGAAATTCTCGGAAAGGGTGGGGCATTACACTTCTTGCATGGTATCAGAACAGCCAGGTTCTTTTGCAATTTCCACCGGAGTGCAATCTGAGGGAGGACAAGGAGAAGAATTCTGTAATTCAACCCCATCAGGTTGATGGGTCTTTCTTGGTTTCGATGAAGCGACCGGATTCCGGTCACTGCAACTTCGACGTTTCAGCTTAAGAGGGCGAATCATGTTTGATGGGTTTCTGGTAGTTTCTTCTCTTCTTCTTCTTTCTTGTTGTTTCTCAAAGTTGCTATTATTTCTAAGTGTTGGAATAGTGAAGAGATGACATGAATGGATATATTGGTGTGTGGGTGTTGAGGAAGTAGAGAGAATGAGTGGGGCTATGGTGGACAAGTGGCAGTAGCAGACGGTTCTTTTGTATGGTTAAGGAAATTGGTACGTGTCATGGTAGTGGCAGTGCAAAGTATTGTGTGGTGCGAATGGACATGAAGAGGGGAATTGAATTTGCATGTGGGGATTCCTTTTAGGAAGGTGTGAGGTTGAAGATGATTGGGAAACTTTGATTTATAGGACTTTTGTGCCAATTGGATTTTTTATTTTGATTGGTTACTTTTGGTGGCACAGACACATCGGGGGGTAAAGTGGAAGGGTTTATATAATATTTGTGGATGGAGACATGGACAGGTGAGATATTTTGGTGACATACACCAATCTATCGTTTCTTCTTCTCTTTTATTCATTAAAAAATTACCATTTTTTTCTCTTTCCTTATTTAATTTAGTATAAAAAAACTACAATAAACCCAAATGCAGAAAACGTCTCATTCCACTTCACATGAAAGAATATAAATAAATAAAAAGGTATTTTAGAAAAAGTGATAGCACTTATGTAGGATTGAACTTGGGTGGGGTTTTAATCCAACCCGCATGATCTAATTCGAGAAATCAAGTAAGTTGGGTTTTACATTTTTAAAATTAAGATAGGGTTGGGTTGAAGAAAAGAAATTTGAATTAAATTTGGGTCGAGTTGGATCAAGTCTAGGTTTTTTTTTAAATTGATTTGACCCGATCTGACCCATTTAAAAAATTTAATATAACACTCGAGTTGAGTCGGGCCAACACTCGGGTTGAGTTGCGTCAGCAATTTGAGTCTGATTGAATTGAGCAATTCAAGTTGGGTCAAATAAGGTTCAATAATTTTTAATATGGATTAGATTGGATTTATTAAAACTCAGCCTGACCTACTCGAGTTTCAGCCCTCCACTTACATAATGTAAATGAGATAAGACTTATCATTAATTTAAAATTAGGATGCAGACAAAATCTCCATCTATAACAAGGCTTTTAAAATTAGAGTCATTTTGAGTTATTTCGAGCAGGGAAATTAATCTCAACCGATACGATATGTATTGGCCGTACTATAGGAATATTGGCCGATATTCGATTCTATCAGTTTTTTTTTTTTTAAATGAAATATCATACAAATATCGGCCTATATTTTTCGATTTCAATTTTTTTTCTTTCAGAATCAGGCCTCCTATAATTTTTTTACTTTCACTAAAATTTATTGAAAATAAGTTATAATGATTGGATCTTTAAAAAAAAAAAAAATTATAATATCTCTATCCATCACAACCTTCATGAATATTCATTGAGTCCTATTTCTAAATAAAGTATACAAAGAAACCCACCAACACTCAAGTAATAAGTAAACAAATGAGGGATGGATATTTATATTTAGAATTAGTTCTTTTCTTTTCTATCCTCTATTTATTTATTTTTTAGTTATTTACTGGAACAACTATGGTAGAGGCACGGTCTAAATATGTCAATCAAGTCAACTTAAATTGTATAAATTTTTAAAACCTTGCCAATTTTATGGTAATAATTTTTTTTAACTTTTAATAAATCGCGATTTAATAAAATATGAGGAAGACATTATTTGTGTGTCGTTTTGCTTTGCTTTAAAAATATAATTAAAAAGTTTCATAAGATGTCCACAAGTTGACACGGAATGCATACAAATGTGATGTCCTGTCAAAATATTTAGAATAAAAAATTTAAAAGAAGCAAAATGTTGAAAACTTTTCATAGAAGAAAGATTTATTCTTCCTAGAAACAATAAGTTGTAATGAGATATCTACAAGTTTCTTCATCCCTTTAGCTCTTCTAAATGTTCATTGTTTAGAACTTATCTAGTGTTGTTAGAAAAATTAATTATATATTTATACATTATAAAAAAGAAAAATGTAAAAGGATAAATAGAGCTAAAATAGCAAAATAATCATAAATCATATTTTACAAGTACTATATATACGGTAAAACCTCTATATGGTTGGGACCCTACTCCATATATTATATTATAGAGGTTATTAAATTAGAGAAATTAGGAGTATTTCTTTTTAAAACTCTCCCCCATAACTAAACCGCCATTTGGGCTTCTCCTCGAGAAAAACAAAGTCATTTCCACAGATGGGGAGACCATCTAGCCAGAGCGGCAGATCTCCTTGCCCAAGTTTTGCATTGGCATCCGATGATCTGGAGTTTAGATGATATAGTTTGTGAGGTCTATAGTCATTTTTACAGCAATTTTGTATTCTCAACGTATAAAATATTACTTTACAAAATGGTAGGAGCAATATATTTTTTATTTTAAATGTATTGAGTAATGAGTTAGAAAAATTTATTACATTTTGAATGGCCCGAGTCAGGACTAGCGGTAGATATTATTTTAGAAAGGTTATACCTTTATAGAGTACTACTTTACAGAAAGTTTACTCTATATATATATATATATATAAAATTAAAGTAGGCTCGCCATATAGACACCACGTTTTTCTGCCAGGAGACACCTCTTTTCGTTTTTTAGGTGTGAAATTACCAATTTGTCCTTCCGTGTTTTGATAGTCCGATTGAACCTCCCGTTAATTATCGTCCGATCGAAGGTTGTGGGGGGAACGTTCGATCGGACAATTCCACGAATCGTCCGAACGAATGTTGTGGAGAGGGATTTCAAAAGAGGTTGTTTCTCGACCGATTTTTACAAATAAGATATCAAAATTCATCTACTCTAAATTTTATGAATTTTGAGACTGATTTGAAGTGAAAATGATATAGTTTTGGACTTAAAAAACCGTATCCAAAGTATTAAGGAAAAATGACATTCCCTCTCAATTCTTTGGGTATGATTTTTTAAGTCCAAAACTATACCCTTTTAACTTAAAATCAGTTCCAAAGTTCATAAAATTCAGAGTAGATGAATTTTGATATCTTGCTTGTAGAAATAGGTTGAGAAACCGCCTCGTTTGAAAACCAACAGAGAGGCCGTTTTTCGACCGATTTTTACAAACAAGATATTAAAATTCATCTACTTTGAATTTTAAGAACTCTAAGACTGATTTTAAGTGAAAAATGTATAGTTTTGGGCTTAAAAAATCATACTCAAAGAATTAAAAGGGAAAACCATTTTTCTTTAATTCTTTGGGTACGATTTTTGAAATCCAAAACTAAATCATTTACACTTAAAATCAGTCTCAGAGTTCATAAAATTCAAAGTAGATGAATTTTGATACCTTATTTGTAAAAATCAGTCGAGAAACAACCTCTTTTGAAAATCCTTACTCACTACATCATCATCATCATCAAAGTCATTTTTCGTCTATCAAGGATCAGGTTTTTGAGTTTAGGTCTTTCCATTCTACTTGTTAAATGTTATCCATCAGTAACATTCTATCATATGCTTTCCTATTACATCAATCCAAGTCATTAGTAGTCTTCCTCTTCTCGTAGTGCCTCATGCTTGTAACTCTTACATTCTTCGTACTGGGACTATTTCTTGTCTTTTGCATATATAACAGAACCATCAATAACAATATTTCCTATTTATAGTCTAGTAAATAAATTGGAGGTGCATTATATAAAAGTGACTATTTATCAATTGATGGCCTCTCTAGATTTCTTATCAAATGTAAAACGCAATAGGTGGATGGACCATCATATAAGATGCTGTTTAAGAAGGAAAAGGCCCATAACATGGATGTCAATTCAGTGCAATGGAACCCTAAGGTGAGTTTCGTTTACTATTTTATTTGTTTATATGCTCTTTTAAATGGTTTTATTTGTTTATATGATATTGTTACTCATTGAAACTTAGGGTCAGAATACAACTTGTTTTGTGATTTTTTTAATGAAACTCCAATTTGATAATTTAAAGATAGCTCTAATATATGACAAATTGAGAGAAACCCTTTTTAGATGGTTTGGTCATATTAGTATAAGACCAAACACAACATCAGTGCATAAAGTTGAGAGGCTAAGGAGCGAAGGCAATAGGAGGAGAGGGCAACCTTTGAACACATGGAGGGAAGGGATAAAAAAAAAGACATAGTAGATTGTAGAGTGATTCAAAGTATGGTTTATGATAGGGTCAATGGAAGAAGAAGAACTCATAAAGCTGACTCTATATAGATGGGATATTGGCTGTTGATGATGATGAAGAAACTTCAATATGATAAATACCTCAATGGCAATCCATGATATGCTCTTCTTCTGTTTTTTTCCCTATTATGTTCAATCCTTTGGTTCATCTCTCTTTCTCTTTGTCTCTCTCTCTCTCCAAAAAAAAATAAGATTGGGACCATTTATTCTTCCATTCTTCTTTTTTGTTTCTATTCATGTTATATAAAAAATTTAACATGATTCTTTCTACTGTTTTTCTTTTTCTTGGGTATTGCTAGGAAACTGGGCTTTTAGCTTCAGCTAGTGATGATGGGACTATAAAGCTGTGGGAATTTTCTGCAGCATCCTGATAGTATTAGGTTTTCTTTTTCTTTTCCCCTTTTGTATTTCTATATATGGCGATATACATTAGTGAAAAATCCAGCATTTGCTATTGGCCACATACCGTTTTCTGATATTCAGATCGCTTCATTGGTGCCCTTTAACGGATTCAGGAAATCTCAAGGCAATGGACTAAAGAAATACAAAACACAGAGGAATGAATGAATAGTTCTTCACTGTTAATCAACTTTGGAGACCTTTGGTATATTTATATTATTTCATCTAAAAATACAAGGTATGAAATCAAGATAATATTCTTTGCATACAATCAAATCAACATAGAGGGAAATTAGGGATTTCTCTACTGGAAATCCCTGATTTCATTGCAAAGGGAAATTAGGGATTTCTCTGCTGGAAATCCCTGATTTCACTGCTAGAAATCGGTTTCTCATTCTCAATATCCCCCCTCAAACTGCGCCGTGGAGGAGGCGAAAGGCCCAGTTTGGTGGATAACACGTGATGGAGCTTTCGGAGAAGAGCTTTAGTAAAGATGTCAGCAACTTGTAAGACGGAACAAACTTGGTGACAATAGTGCGAAGAGCCACCTTTTCCCAAACAAAATGATAATCAATTTTAATATGCTTCGTGCGAGCTTGAAAAACAGGATTGATGGTGAGATGCAAGGCTGACATATTATCAGAATAAAGAATTGGAGGGGATGAGAGATGGAGACCAAGATCATGAATAAGATAAGTGAGCCATGTGAGTTCAGCAGCAGTAGAGGCGAGGGCCCGATACTCAGCTTCAGTACTAGATCTGGCGACAGTAGGTTGTTTCTTGGCAGTCCAAGAGATACAGTTACTACTGAGATAGGTGCAAAACCCGATGGTAGAGCGGCGAGTTGTAGGACATCCTGCCCAATCAGCATCTGAGAAGGCATAGAGTTGCATAGGGCAGTGAGCCAGAAGACGAAACCCATAAGTAATAGTCCCATGAATATAGCGAAGAATATGCTTCACCATTTGAAAATGCAAAAGAGTTGGATTGTGCAAGTATTGACACACACAGTTGACACTGTAGAAGATATCAGGACGGGTAATAGTGAGGTACTGTAAACCGCCAACGATGCTACGATAAAAGGACGGATCCTGAAAAAGATCATTATCTGTCGAGCTCGGCCGCAACTTAGTGGCCATAGGTGTGGAGACTGACTTGCAACCTTGCATGTGGGCACGTTCCAAGAGATCAAAAGCATATTTCATCTGATTTAGGAATAAACCACTAGAGAATGAAATAACGGAGATGCCAAGAAAGTAGTGAAGAGGACCCAGATCTTTCATGGCAAATTCCCGACTCAACTGTCCAAGAAAGTCATGAAGCAAGGAAGGGTTTGACCCTGTGACGATAATGTCATCAACATATAATAATAACAATAAAGTACACTGGTGACCATGATAGATAAATAGGGAGGAATCGGCGGTGCTGCAAAAGAAACCCAGGCCCAAAACAAAGGTACTAAATTGGTCAAACCATGCGCGTGGAGCCCGACGTAGTCCATATAGAGCACGCTTGAGTGAACAAACATGGTGTGGTTGCACGAGATCTTTGAAACCTAGAGGTTGCTCCATAAAGATAGGTTCAGTTAAATGCCCATGAAGAAAGGCATTTTTAACATCCAATTGACGAATCTCCCATCCATGAGCTAGAGCAATAGTGAGAATAAGCCGGATCGTAGCAGGCTTGACAACAGGAGAAAAGGTTTCGGAAAATCAATTCCTGGAATATGATTGAAACCTTTTGCAACAAGGCGAGTCTTCAATCGGTCTAAAGAACCATCAGACTTGAGTTTTGTTTTGAAGACCCACTTACAACCAAGAACATTCATAGTAGACTGCCGTGGAACCAAATCCCAAGTATCATTGAGAGAGAGAGCTGACAATTCATCTATCATAACAGCAGTCCATCCAGGATGTTTGAGAGCTGAGATAATGGATTTTGGTTTTGAAGGTATTGAATGAGCCAGCAAACAATAGTCAGAACTAGAATACTTTGGATTGGGCTTGAGAATTCCATGACTGCGACGAGTAGCTATGGGAGAGCGTGGACCTGTCGGATTGGGAAGAGGATGCTCAGATGGTGCACTGGATGTAGAAATATCATGAGCAACAGAATTCACAGGAGAATTGCTGGGTTATGGAGAGAGATCTGCATAATGAGGAGGCACACCATCAGGCACTTCAGTTGGAGACCCCAATTCATTCAGATGAGAGTCAGCAGGGAGGACAGGTGTAACATTTCCGTTTGAAACCATCAGTGGGCTTGTAATGGGAGTGCGCAGATCTGAAGTGAACGGAGTGCTTGTGTCATAAGAAGTGGCATTGGAGTCCATGGCTACCACTGGAGCATCTGTAAGCTAGTCAGAAAACTCAATGAAATCAGTAGCAATATGTGAAAAATTATATAACGATCCGGGAGAGTGAAATGGTAATATCGTCTCATAAAAAACAACATGCCGCGAGAGATAAACTCGATTAGTGGGTGGATAGTAACAGCGGTAGGCTTTGTAATGTTCACTGTAACCGAGAAAGATACATGGGAGAGAACTTGGGTCAAACTTCGTCTTATTGTAATCACGAAGGCAAGGAAAACATTTATCACCAAAAATTCTGAGAGTGCCATAATTTGGATGTTTATGAAATAACATCGCATATGGGCTTGTCCAATCCAAGACCCAAGAAGGTTGTCTGTTGATCAGCCATACAATAGTACTGAAAGCCTCGACCCAAAACTGTTGAGGTACAGATGCGTGGAACATCATGGTAAGGCCCAACTCGGTGACAGTGCGATGTTTCCATTCAACTAACCCATTCTGTTCAGGAGTGTGTGGTGTGGGCAAGACATTTGATATTTAATGCCAAGATCTGATAAATAAGTTCGAAATCTGGAATCTGAGAATTCTCCACCACCATCAGATTGAAAGAGTCGAATCTTCTTGTCAAACTGAGTATCTTTGTATTTGTGAAACATGACAAAGCACTGGAAGAAGTCTGATTTGTGCTTGAGTGGATAGAACCATGTGTACCTAGTACATTCATCCACAAATATCACATAATAACGAAATCGTTGAAAGGATGTTACTGGTGATGGGCCTCACAAATCACTACACCAAATGGTTCTTTGCAAAGATTATGAGATTGAATAACAGGAAGGCGACATGCCTTAGCCATCTGACAGCTATTACATAAAGAATCAACCTTATTGTTACTAGTGCTTCTAATAAGCTTATTGTTTTTCAAAAAATCGACTACCCTTGACTGCGGGTGACCAAGTCGCTGATGCCAAATATCATCTGTGGCTGAACGAAATCTGGTTGAAAACAAAGCTGCTTCTTCCTCTGGCTTAAGTGTATATAGTCCTCCAGTCCTACTTCCCGATGCAATCACTGCTCTTGTTTTTCTGTCCTTAATCACAAAGCCACGGGAATCAAATTCAACGAAATAAGGATAATTGGAGGTAAGTTGACTGATAGATAACAAATTCTTTTGAATGGCAGGAACCATGAGAACATTATCTAGATGCATTTTTGTATGCCCCATATCAATGTTTGTGGAGCCAATATGAGAGATATCTAGTGCAGTGCCATTACCAACTAAGACTCGATCAGTGCCATGATACGGAACAATAGATGTAAGCTTACCAGGATCATCTGTCATGTGAGACGTTGCACCTGTGTCGGGAAACCAAGTCTTTTCGAGGTTATCATTCAAGAAGTTGCGGCAAGAACCTGAGTCACATCATCCGATTGATAGACTTGATTAAACCGATGCCAACACTCAAGAGCCGTTTGATGTATTTTGTCACAAATCTGGCACCGTACCTCTACGGTTTCTTTAGATGATTTGGCAGAAGAATGCTCTTGGGAAGGACGAGAAGAGCCACCGCGATTGTGTTGAACTGATTGAAAACCTCGATGATTGTCACCACTGGTTGAAGAAGATTGAAATCTTCCTTGATTAAAGCCTCGTCCTCTGGAACTAAAACCACTAAAGCCTCGACCTCTCCGAGGATTCCCTCGATTTGAACCACCAGATCGCTCTCCAACAAAAGCCATATTATGGTTAATGGGAGATGAGTTATTTGTGTTGTGAAGATTCTTCATAGTTTCATGACCTTAGAGCAAAGGAACAAGGTCTCGATAAGAAGGAATGGGTGGTTTGAGCATTGTAGTAATAAATGGCTCATAACCTCTACCTAGTCCTTTGAGAAGACCAAAGACCTTAGTTCGATCATGAACAGGTTTACCAATGGCAGCCAAATCATCACAATAAGTTTTGAAGATGCGAATATACTCAGACAGAGAGTAATTATCTTTGGAATGAAGTTGCATGCTTTGAAGAAGATAAAATTCTGGTTCCTGCGACTCTTGTGCAAAAGAATCCAAAAGAGCACGCCAAATATCGGCTGAGGTGTCAAGTCCAACAACCAACCCAAGAACTTCTTCAGAAAGGGTGCCAGTAATCCATCCACGGAGGAGCCTATCAAATCTTCTCCATGCAATATAATCAGGATTAGATTTGGTAGTGGTTTCGCCACCACTCTCCTTCGAGGAGACAATAATCAATGGATCGGGCATTTTAAGATTGCCATCCAAGAAGCCAAGCATGTCTTGACTTTCAACAAGACCCATGATTTGGGTTTTCCAAAGTAGAAAATTGTTTTGAGTAAGTTTAAGTGAAACAAAATTGCTGACGTTGAGAGATGATAGGTAAGGATAGATGATTGCTAAAGAAGAAGCCATTTTTTTTTTTTAATAAGCGATCAGAACTCTACTGGACTGCGGTGAAGTGAGTCGAAGTCGACTATCGACTTGTGAACAAATCTCAAAGGCGATAGGGTTATGTTGAAAAAATCAAGTCAAATGCAAAGACTCAACATTGTTGTTGTTTCCGTCGGTCGGGACTTTCCTCACACCAAACGAAAAATGAAGGGAAGAATTCTGTCTCTTGTACTTCCTCTTCTCCTTCTTTCACTCTCGACCTTCAAGCCACGAGATCGTCGCCGGACTGGTATTCTGGGAGATTGGCCGGACTGGATTGCTGGGGCAAGAAAGTCGATCTACTTCCTCTTCTCCTTCTTTCACTCTCGGCCTTGAAGCCACGAGATCGTCGCCGGACTGGTTTGCTGGGCGATTTGCCGGACCGGTTTTCTGGGCGAACCGATTACAATCTGAGAAGACAGTCGATCGGTGATCAGACAAGACTTGAAGAGGATCCTCTTCAGTAGGAGAGCAGATCTGGATCTCGTCCAAGATCGGAGCACGGTAAGATGCAGATTTTTCAAATCTGAAAAACTGAGGGAGACAGAACTGATTCAGATCTGCTGCTGTCTGGCGATGGGAAGAAGAGTTCAATACTGATTCCTGCCGTTCTGCTTCTCCTTCTCTCGATCTGAATCTCAGATCCTGAGAAAAAATGCTGTCGGTCGAGACTGATTTTCTTTTCTTTTCAGTTGAATAATTGTTTTTTTCTTTTCTTTTCTTTTCGGATGCTTCTTCTTCTCCTCTCCTACCGAGTTTCGAACCTCAAATCTGAATCTCAGATCGTGATGGTGAGGACTTGCAGAGACAGCAGCCGAAATCAAACAATCCAGATCAAGAAAATGGGGCAGCGGAACCAAAAATGCGAATCACTATAGATTCGTCGGGTCCAAGATCTTTCAAAAGAAGATCAACCTAGCTCTTGATGCCATAAAGAAATACAAAATACAGAGGAATGAATGAATGGTTCTCCACTATTAATCAACCTTGGAGACCTTTGGTATATTTATATTATTTCATCTGAAAATATAAGGTATGAAATCAAGATAATATTCTTTACATACAATCAAATCAACATAAAGGGAAATTAGGGATTTCTCTGCTGGAAATCCCTGATTTCATTGCAGAGGGAAATTAGGGATTTCTCTGCTGGAAATCCCTAATTTCATTGCATTGGGAAATTAGGGATTTCTCTGCTAGAAATCCCTGATTTCACTGCTGGAAATCTATTTCTCATTCTCAATATGGACCAGAAGCATTTTGTTTTAGTGGAGGTTACATTTCTGTCCCACTTTCCCTCTATTTTGGATGTGTTACAGGGTGGATGCGCAAGGGAACTGAGTGACATTGTAACTTAGAATTCCAGTGGGACCCATTGTGGTTCTGTCCAAACTGTTCAACCCTTGAGTACCATTCAACATAAGGCTATTTTACAAAAATCTCTTTTTATTATGGTTCTTGGTTCCTTAGGGGTCATCTCTCATTTTCCAGCTGTTGGAAAATGAAGAGCATAGAAAATGAGATCCTTCTCTATTTTTCCATAGAATAAGGGCTCTTTGTCAAGAACACATGAAATAAGATAGTTCCCTCTTCCAAAGAAACCATTTCCCATAGTAGGGATCATAATATTTAACAAGGAAAAGAGAGGTTTTTCTCGGTGAGACAACTTTTGTTCATTTTTACTGAAAATAAGTATTTGGATATAAACAATATAAACGTCAAGTTCCCATAGCCCAGCATGAGGCAGGATTTCAATGTGTCTGTGGATGATGTGGATCGAGGAAATAGACAAACAACCTTTTACTGTCTGATAGTTTCTCTGCAAATCAAATGTTGTAAATATGGAAAACTAGTCTTTGGACACCCAATTTTGCACTCACCATTTCCAGGCCAGAGCCACGCATTGGTACTCCAATACCATGATTTGTTGGATTTGGTTATGTTGACAGTGCAATCTGCGCTTTTGGATAACAAATGATTAGCTGACTCCTACCTGTTTCTGGTCAACTTCAGTACAATTTACTTACCCAAATATTGTACATCTCATCCTTCTAAGAATTAATTTTAACTCTAGTGATGCAATTTTAATGGATGAGCGCTCTTGCCCCTTCTGGTCAACTGCTGAACCATCCGATCCTACTACACATCTGATCCTGTAGGATCAACTACTTGATGATTTGGATAGTTTAATGGAATAGATTCTTTTTCATGGCCATCATTTATACGGCCCGCCTAAAGATTGATGTCTAAACGACTTAGACATGGACGCCTCACTTGCAGAATAGTTGCCACAAGAAACTGTAGATCCTCTCAGACCATTCGTTGGTTAATTCCCATGAAGAAACAATCCATACTGCCTTGCGGTTGTAACGCCCGCCCCATTTTCACCGAAATCAGAGTCTATTTTTTTTTGAAATAAAAGTGACAACGGGCGCAAACGTCACGACGCGAGTTGAGTCCGAGCTTCTAAAGCCCGGCCCTCAACTGGCCAACCCTACGCGTGCGCAGAACGAAGTTCACGAGAACGGTTTAGCGTAGAAAGTAAGCTCGCGGAATATAATTATATGCGGAACATTATAATAGAGACTATCTTACCAGTTTTAGATAGAAGGGAAGATACATCACTAAATTACTAAAATACCCCTATGTTCATAATTATGTCTCAAAATGATAACGTCCAGAGTATAGTCCAAACCATAGCAAGAAATCTAAAATTATTACATGCCGACAAGCTAAGCTACTTAAATTACAATTTTCCAAAATAAAGCTTAAGTAAAACTAGATATCCACTTCCCAAGCTCCTAAGCTTGGCTCCCGGCGTGTCCAACGTTTCCGCTATCTCTTGCGTCATCAGCTAGGGTAGAAGTAGGGCGTTTGTCAACGCGCCCAGTAGGATTCTAAGTAGGGCTAACACATGGGTTAGTGATAACATGCATACCGACAATAATATAATAAACATATGATGAATGCCATGCCATGGGTGCCTATGTCATGTGTCCCACCCATCCACCGTATCATCATAAAATATCGTATCCCCCTTGACGGCAAAGCCTCGTCAAGGTGTCCCCATGTTTGCTTATCGGTCGCCCCGACGGAGCATGAACTCCGGTTATAGCATAAGAGCTATCCCCATGTCTGACTCTCGGTCACCCCGACGGAGCATGGACTCCGGTTATAGCATAAAAGCTATCCCCATGTCTGATTCTCGGTCGCCCCGACGGAGCATGAACTCCGGTTATAGCATAAGAGCTAATCCCCATGTCTGATTCTCGATCTCCCCGACGGAGCATGGACTCCGGTTTCATTATTTTCCAGCCCATGCCATGCATGAGATGTAAGTGCATTATGCTATGTAATATATATATATATATATATATATATATATATATATATATATATATATATATATATATATATATATATAAACCATAACTTAATATATATCATACATAGCCATATAATGCATAATATCAAAATATATAACCATAGTATGAACATATAATTCATAATAAAAAATCCATCATAAGCCAAATCACATAATCATCAAAATAATTTAAAATCACCATCACATATCCACGGCTTACAAAGAGGTAGGAATCCTACCGAATACCGCTTCGGGTCCCGTTACGTTTCCATTCGATAATCCGGTCGCCGATGGCGTACCGTTTGCGACGTCCCTATACCTTATTACATATTTACCGAATTAGTCCGTATTTTATTTCATGATTAAATCCCTAACTGATCACACCCTTAGATCCATTAATGATCCCTAAATACATTACAAGTTTATCAAGATCAACTCTTAACTTAACCACATTTCTCATTGGCTTAACCATATGCATAATTCCCATTTTGCCCATTTTAAATATTCCGATTTGCGAGCCTAAAACGCAGCAACTATCCGTTTCATTTATTCATTCATAATATATCCATTTTTATGTCCAACCCACATAGGGTTCGGCCATGTACCATGGTCGAATCCATGGTTCTTCAATGTGGCTAATAATTATCATTTTGCCACTCTCTCTTCCATGTTTAATCATTCACCCATTCATGTATATTTTAAGTCTAAAATTCATCCATAACTTAGATCCATTAAGGATTCATTAACCATGACCTAACATGCAATAAAATCAGCCACCTAATTTAATAAAATTTGAAATCGTTTAATCTCATACGGCATTCCATATTTGGCCCAAAATGTGGCCCATAAAGGGGTCATGGGTTCGGCCATACACCATGGCCGAACCCATGATACCTAAATTCCATTTTATTTGGTTCATTTTATCCCCTTTTAATCCTATCTCTAATGAAATTAAATCATCCATTTAAATCTCCATTTTTCATCCCATTTAAGACATCACATACCTTACTCATAAATCTATTAAAATTATCATCTCTCTCCATAATTTTCCACTCTTTTTACTTTCATCAAAATCACCAAACCTCACCATAGGGTTCGGCCTTATACCATGGCCGAACCCATGGTTCATGGTTCACTTTCATGGGTGCCATTTTAAGGCCATTATCTCACCCATGTTTGTCCATGGTTTTTCTTCACTAAAAATCCATTTTTTTAAAATCAATAACCCTCATTCACTTTGGCCCTTTTAAAACTTCCAAAATATTAACATATTAATCCATCATTTCCATCCTTTAAACCCATTTAAAAAAATCACTTTTCAACATCATAGGGTTCGGCCATACACCATGGCCAAACCCATGGTTCATGGTCCATCTTATCCATGTCATTTTATTTTTCCTTAAACCATCTCTTCCATCTCATCCATTTCTTATCCTACCGTTGGATGGATCTTAGATCCATGGCCCACAACATTTTTGGCCACATTTAGTCTAAGAAATGGATTCCATATCCTATCTTAAAAAAATATATAAACTCTTGTTTTAAGAATTCTTACCACCCGACGACTCCTCCGGTCCTTCTTTCCTCTTTGCTCTCCTTAGCCTTCTCTTCTCTTCTTCTCCTTGATGTACGGTCAAGATGAACTTGATCAAATGGTGAGGCCCTCTAAGTTTAGGATCGGCCAAGATTGAGTGGGTTTTCTTGAGAGAGGGAGAGGGGAAGGTGATGAGAAAATCACCCCAACTTTGGTCTTGGTGGTGGTTTTCCAACACTTAGTTTCTTTCCTTTCTTTTCTTCTTCTCCTCTAAATTTTCTTCTTTTCTTCTCTATGGAAGTGAGGGACGGTTTTGGTGAGTGAGGGAAAGAGGGAGAGAGTGAGATGGAATGGAAAGGTTAAGGTAGAACTTATCTCATTTCTTTGGTCTTACTTGAACCATACTCCCCCATTATGGCTCCACCAACCAAGCATGGGCTACCTTGACTTTGGTGGTGGTGGTTGAGACAAAACCACCACTAGCCAATGGTTTTGGTGTTTG
Source organism: Chimonanthus salicifolius (assembly GCA_013350335.1). NCBI lineage: Eukaryota > Viridiplantae > Streptophyta > Magnoliopsida > Laurales > Calycanthaceae > Chimonanthus > Chimonanthus salicifolius. The sequence goes on from CM023532.1 coordinate 49,096,161, forward strand.
AAAATGGGTGGTTTGGGTCTTCCCCCCTTTGACTACTTGACCAACATCATTTGGGTATGGGTCACCATGTTTGGAGTGGTGGTGGTTGAGATAAAACCACCACCCTAAGTCCATGGTAATTTTGTATTTTCTTAGGTGGTTTCAATGAGATGAAACCACCATTGACTTGTCCCCTTTGACTTAGCCATGTTGACCCTAATTGACCAATCTAATTAATTTAATTAATTGGATCCTTTAGGTTAATTATTTCCCATCTAATTTAATTTCATTAATCTATCTCTTTAAGAAATCCACCCATGGTTGACCAAGTCAACCATGGTGGACGGCCCCCACCTATACCTACCCCACTCGTCACCTCACTTGATAAGGTGGAGGTGGGCCCCACTTGCCATGTCACTTTAATTCCATTAATTTTAACTTAGATAATTTTACAATAATTTTAATCAATTTAATTCTCCTTAATCCACCTTAGTCCTCTCAATTTATCCATGGTTGACCAAGTCAACCACGATGGTTGGCCCCACCTTTGCCTTGGTCCACACGCCACCTCACTTGGTGAGGTGGAGGTGGGCCCCACTTGGTCATGCCATTTCATTTCATTACTAACTTAGAGGGTTTAATTCCAATTCACCCTTTTTAAATCAATTGGGCCACCATTGGGCCCACGGCCCAGTTAAATTATTTTCTACTATTTACCTTAGATTTTTGAATAAATTTTGATCCATTGGGTCTCACATGGTTATCGGGCCCACTTTAACCATTATTGACCCATTTTAAATGAGTTCTATTCACCCCATGGTCCATTGGACCATACTTGGGCCTTTGCCCCAAAATTTGATCCATTTAACATCCATAATATCAAAATTTCCAATTTTTCCATTATAAAAATAAATAAATGCCATATATATAATGATTTAAAAATTCAGGCACTCCCATGTCCAAATGAGTTAGTTCGACACGAAAGAGACACATAAATCAAAGGACGAATTAGCCAAGAAGAATTGAAGACTCGTCCACTTTATGCATGAAAAGTCAAGCTAAATCCATCAATCAAGCAACCATTACAAAGACTTGGCCTTGAAACTTGAAACTACTTAATTGGCCATAATTGGATACAACAAAGATAATAGTGTTTAAGACCCATTTCTCTAACTTTGAAAGCCACTCCATTTGACCCAAAATCGATCTAACATCATGACATATAGGTCATATGGTCTAAATTCACCTAAATGACCCTCAATTGTCTTTTTTTCTACTAAATTCAACCCTTTTCCTTTTACACAAATTTGAGCGCACATGCATGAAGAAGCCTTCGTGGAGAAGTCAAGTCAAATTTGTAGTAAGGATTTAAAAGAAGAAACTTGGAATTTAGAGAGGGAATTAGTACCAAAATTCATAGTCTTACTTTGTAGCAGGGGTAGAAAAATCGGCCGGGCCGAGATCCCAGCCAATTTTTCATATCGGCCGAATTTTTTCTCTCTCCTACCCGTTTTTTTTTTTAAAAAAAAAAAAATTCAAAAAAATTACAGTAAATGCAGATAATTATGGGCTTATTGAATATGTAATTTTTTCATAAAATATCGGACATTTACATCTTCTAATATATTTTTGAAGTTATAATAACGGGAAATTATATAATTAGTAATAAAATTGTGAAAATTACAAGGAAAATGATATAAATGAGGAAAATTTGTAGAAATAATTTCATAATTATTTTCTTAGTCAATGAGTGTTATTTTAAATTAGGATATCCCTAGGGTGTGCCGAAAACACAGTATTTTACAAATAAGGGTATCCCTAGGGTGTGCCGAAAACACATTTAGGAAAGTCAAAAGACCTTAAAGTCTTAAAGTATTTTTATCAAGTTATCGTAATTAGTCCGGATATTCAATTTGAGAAATTTTGAAAATACACAGTGCTTAAAAAATAACTTTAAAGTTTTAAAGGAGATTTTATTATTTAATACACTATGCACATTATTTTTTAAGCATCGTGTGTTTTCAAAATTTCTCAAATTGAATATCCGGACTAATTACGATAACCTGATAAATATACTTTAAGATTTTAAGGTCTTTTGACACTCATAAATGTGTTTTCGGCATACCCTAGGGATACACTTATTTGTAAAATACTGTGTTTTAAATATTTAAGAGTGTCAAAAGACCTTTAAGTCTTAAAATATTTTTATCAGGTTATCGTAATTAGTCCGGATATTCATTTTGAGAAATTTTGGAAATACACAGTGCTTAAAAAATAACTTTAAAGTTTTAAAGGAGATTTTATTATTTAATCACTATGAATGGATACCCTAAAAATATTAGATGGTATATATAATATTAAATTATTACAATAAGATAAATAAAAGAAAATATTATAATTTTTACTTTCTATTTAAAACAAAATTTTATTACTTTCCTTTTAAAAGTAATTTTTTGAAAAAATATTAGGTTACACACGTGAACTTTTTAGTAAGCTCACGTGAGTTACTTGTGCACTTACAAACCCTAATGCTCTTCTTTTTTATACCCTTCTTCTCTTTCCCTCTCTCTGCTAAACCCTAACTGCCGCCGCTCTCTATATTTTTCTGATCAACGAAGAAGAAAAAGAAGAGAAAGGTAAGCTGTAGCGATTTTTTTTCTTCAATCTTTTCTCCATATTTTATTTTTTCTCTTTCCATTCTTTCTAGTCCGATATTTCTAAAAAAAAAAAGCTTTTTTTTAAAAAAAAACCAAAAACCGAATTATTAAAATTCAGCCGATATGATGACCGAATTATCGGTTAGAAATTCGGTCATATCGACCGAATTATTTTTTGTATGGCCGATACTATACGTATCGGCCGATATAAATCGGTCGTCAAAAAACCGATATAATTCGGCCGATACGCACAGTATTGGCCGAATTTTTTACCCCTGCTTTGTAGATAGATATAAGGTATCAAACAACATAGGATTTTGATGAAATTAGGTTTTTTAAAAGGTTATTTACTTACATTTCCAACGAGTCCAAGTTTACAAAATTTTGATTGACGTAGTCCAAATTATAACCAATTTTGTGAACAGGTGTCAAGAGGTAATGTGAAAACTGAGTGACATTGTAACTTAGAATTCCAGTGGGACCCATTATGGTTCTGTCCAAACTGTTCATCCCTTGAGTACCATCAACATAAGGCTATTTTACAAAAATCTCTTTTTTATTATGGTTCTTGGTTCCTTAGGGGCCATCTCTCATTTTCCTACTGTTGGAAAATGAAGAGCATAGAAAATGAGATCCTTCTCTATTTTTCCATAGAATAAGGGCTCTTTGTCAAGAATACATGAAATAAGATAGTTCCCTCTTCCAAAGAAACCATTTCCCATAGTGGGGATCATAAAATTTAACAAGGAAAAGAGAGGTTTTTCTCGGTGAGACAACTTTTGTTCATTTTTAATGAAAATAAGTATTTGGATATAAACAATATAAACGTCAAGTTCCCATAGCCCAGCATGAGGCAGGATTTCAATGTGTCTGTTGGATGATGTGGATCGAGGAAATAGACAAGCAACCTCTTACTGTCTGATAGTTTCTCTGCAAATCAAATGTGATAAATATGGAAAACTAGTCTTTGGACACCCAATTTTGCACTCACCATTTCCAGACCAGAGCCACGCATTGGTACTCCAATACCATGATTTGTTGGGTTTGGTTATGTTGACAGTGCAATCTGTGCTTTTGGATAACAAATGATTAGCCAACTCCTACCTGTTTCTGGTCAACTGCAGTACAATTTACTTACCCAAATATTGTACATCTCATCCTTCTAAGAATTAATGTTACTCTAGTGATGCAATTTTAATGGATGAGAGCTCTTGCCCCATCTGGTCAACTGCTGTACCATCTAGTACATTAACAATTCTTGATAACATGTTTTGGGTGCTGAAAGCTGCTGTTTCTTGCGCTCATTCACCTCTGAATATTGGAGATATCTTTGATTTGAAAAGTGGAAATTATAGATGGTGATCCAAAAGAAGAGAATATGCATAGTTTGTTTGGTCAACTATCAAGACAAGCCATTTGTTTTCCTTGGCTACTGTTGATGGGTGATTTGTGCATATTTGGTTGTTGATTTACAGGTGGTTTATACTTTGTTAAGAACATATTCCTACTACACATCTGATCCTGTAGGATCAACTACATGATGATTTGGATAGTTTAATGGAATAGATTCTTTTTCATGGCCATCATTTATACGGCCCACCTAAAGATTGATGTCTAAACGACTTAGACATGGACGCCTCATTGGCAGAATAGTTGCCACAAGAAACTGTAGATCCTCTCAGACCATTCGTTGGTTAATTCCCATGAAGAAACAATCCATGCTGCCTTGCGGTAAAGTTAGTGAATCAGTTCACAAAAACATCAGCTCACAACCGATTATTTCTCAAGACACGGTCTTTTTATGATGAATTGAGACTCTCAATCAAATTTTCTGCGTATTCTTTCATTCATATGCCTCTCTGTTCAATTAGTGGGCTTACCATTGAATGATCAAATAGGAAGAACCAGATCAGAAAGCTCATGAAGTTCATTACGCCTCCCTCTTTTATCCAGTAGAGAGCCTAGTAATTTGACAGAATCTGATAAGAAGCGTGTATCAACATGTAAGTAAAGATTAATGAACAATTTTGATTCTTCACAGGTAAGGTCCACATATTTCGATCAGTTTTTTTTTTATTGAAACTGTGACAGATAATTTCATAATGTACAAAAGAGGAAGTTCCAGGTGTAAAATCATGGTAAAATCATGAATTCAGGTGTAATGTTTAGGAATCAAGAAGATTTTAGAAAGCAGCTCCAGGATGAATGACCCAAGGATAATGTTAATGGCTATAAAAAGTGACAAATGGAGCACAAAATTAAGTGAAATGTGTAACTAATTATATGGATAGATGGTGAGTATAATTTCATTTTATTTAATAATCCTACCTCATCAGATGAACCATGAAAAAACAATACCATATGGCATTGAAATTTCGAGAACTAAGATCACAATGCTAGGATAATTAAATAGGAGTAAAGCTACACTTGTTACATTGACATAGTCCTTTGCACATCAAGCACAATCATATGACTCTTTACTTAGTTTTTAGGGTCTATTTCCTTATTCCATTCTATTTTCACTCGCTTATGGAGTATTTTTTTTTTTCATATATACATTGCTTATTGTGTGAATGTAATACCCTGACCCGAATTAAGTATAATTAATGTGATTTATTTTAATAAATCATGTTTTAACCCGTTAATCGTGAAGATTACTGTTTGGGCTTTTAGAAAAGTCCAGAATCGGCCCAAGCAGAGCTCGATAGCTCATTGATCCAACTCAATTAAGTTGGAAGGGCAAAATGGTAATTTACTATAAACAATGTTATTTTAATAATTTTAATTATTGTTTGAATATTGATTGAGTGAAATTGATTTTTTAATAGGGATTTAAAATCTGGAATTGAATTCTTTTTATTGTATTTTTATTTCAGAAAAATGTTATTAACTTAACCCGACAAGATCCCGAACTCTAAGAAATAATTATTTAAAATAAATTTTAGAAGTTAGAAAATTCTAAAGAAAATGTGTTGTTTAATCTATGAACTCATTGTTTTGTGCTTTTGGATTTTGAAAATGAAAGTATAAAACCTTTTAAATAAATACAAATTGATTTAAGAAAATAGTATAAAAATGTGATTTTTATTTAAATCTATTAATTTTAAAAGAGTATAATTCTCCAAAAATATATGGTATTTATAGATTTCAAACCGATCAAAATTAATTAATTTTTTTAATAGTTAAATATTAGAAATGGACCTAAATGTAAACAACTTTTAGAGGACTAAACTGTAAATAACAAAAAAACCTAAACCACCTGCATAGTAGGTGACGAGCAGCTGCGTGAACGTCGACTCATGCAAGCTACGATCATAGTTTGCAGAGCGACGTGGGAGTTTTAAATGCCGGTGGCAAACCTACACCCTATCTCCTCTGGCTTATATAAAGGCAGCTGATGTAGTGGGTTTCACAGTTGAAATCCCATTACTGCTGATCATCCCTGCTTCTCTTCTTCTTAAAAAATCAGTCTCTTCTTCCATCGTTTCAACTGGTTTGAAGTGGAAGTTTTTTCAAAGTCTTCAAATCTCCGTCAATTTGAAGATAACCATTGTGCTTATTTTTGAATTCTAACCTATTTAGGATCAAACAGAGCATAATTTGGTTAAGATTTGAGTTCGAAAATTAGTTTTGAAATTTAATGGAAACTTTGATTTCTTATGTGTTTTACTGGTTTTTCTCTAAAAATCAAAGGTTTTTCATTGATGTTTATTGTCCAATTTATTTCGAAATTGAAAAGGACTCACTGAAGAACACATCTGACCAGAAGGATGCGAAAAACGAATTCAGAAAACCCATTATTTTGAATTCTTATTTCACTCTGTCTATTCTGTTACTGCACTGGTTGGAGGTGACGGGGGAAGAAGATGATCTTCTGAAGATTCGAGACTTATCTCAGAAGATCCGAAGACCACAACTTGGAAGTTCCGAACATCTGTTCGGGGTTCCGAAGCGAGCAGAGGCCAACTATTCCTCACTGCCTCTGCTGGACAGACATGACATTTCGAGACCCTCTTCGAGCGTTCCGAACCTTTCCAAAGATCCAAGTAGACCTCGGCAGGTTCCGAAACAGACCAAGACTAATTTTTTTTCTGTTTTGATGTTTTTTGTTCGGAACAGGCTCGGAAGTTCCGAGACCTGAACTTCGGAAGTTCCGAAATACTGAACCTAAGTTCCGAAGGATCTGAAAAACCCAGAATTTAGGCAATGGCTCGGAAGTTCCGAAGCCATAGTACCACGTTCCGAGGCATGTTCCCAGGCACCCAGAACTGGTTTTTAAGTTTTGTTTGGATTGTTTAAACATAGAATTTCATGTTAGATTTAGATCTTAGGATTTGATGTGATTATACTTATACCAGATTCTTAATTAAAAATTACACTAACCCTTGTATGTCTTATTGTCTTGTGTGTTCGCTTTCAGGTCGAAACCCTCTATCTGTGGCACAGCGGAAACGCCGCCCGATAGTTATATGTAGTACCACGATTAATTTCGCCGCTAGGTAGAAAAGAAACGATCGGGCACTGAGTGATTTTCCTATCTCTCTAGGCCTAACTCAATATATCTTCATGGTCCAATTCAGAAGATAATACGAATAGTGGCCTAAGAATCTTATATCTCTAGGCCTAACTCAATACGTCTCCATGGTCAATTCCAGAAGACAATATGTGTAGTGGCCTGAGCACCTTTATTTGTACCCTCTGGACAAAGTCTCAATACTCTACCCTGGACAGGAAGAAATATGAGACTGGGCACTGAGTACTTTATTGATTGATGGATTATTGTAACAAAAAAGGAGTAGTAACTCACTATGAGGACTCAACCATTTCCCTTGGAGTTTTTCCGGAAAACAAGATTAGAAAAGATTTGAAATACTAAAGATGTATTCTGTATTGTATATAACTGTGTATTATGACTGAATTATGAATGTATATTCATTGTATTTCTATTTGTGTGTAACAAATACTGCGATACCCTACATATTTCGGTGAGTAGACTTAATAATACAGCATGGGTAAAATCAGATTTTTGGTAGATGTAGTGCAATGAGTGGTTTCATAGACTATACATGATATGGAAAAGACCTAATAGGCCGGAATGCAAGACTTGACACTGCTTTCATGTGAGAGATGAAATTTGTTCTAATTGTTAAAAGAACGGAAGCAATATACGGTGTCAAGGAGTCGAGGTCTACTAGTTTATAAATGAAGAATGAACTCACTTATATGCCTAGACTCGATATATTGTGTGATACCCCTCCCCTCCTCTAGAGTCCCACATCGGTGGGAAACAAGAGGAAGGGTGGGTTTATAATAAGCCCTTATGTGTGTAACTCAAGTAGGAGGCCTTTTGGGCAAGGCCACGTGGGCCTGGGCCCAAATGCAAAACCATGCGGGTTTGAGCTGTGTGCGAGGCCCAAAGCGGACAATATCTTACTGAGTCAAGCCCTAAGCCCTGTTGTCGGGTCGGGTCGTTACAAATATGGGATCAGAGCCGAGTTCAACACTTGGACTGTGTGGGCTTTCCTCCTTCCCTGCAGCTGTCGGGCTAAACCGAGTCGAGCCGGGGACGGCTCGAGACTTTAGGGGGTGTGATTGTGATACCCCTCCCCTCCTCTAGAGTCCCACATCGGTGGGAAACAAGAGGAAGGGTGGGTTTTTATTAAGCCCTTATGTGTGTAACTCAAGTAAGAGGCCTTTTGGGCCAGGCCACGTGACCCTAGGCCCAAATGCAAAACCGTGCGGGTTTGAGCTGTGTGCGAGGCCCAAAACGGACAATATCTTACTGAGTCAAGCCCTAAGCCTTGTTGTCGGGTCGGGTCGTTACATATTGCTATGAGATGTTCATATTAATACTGATGATGTTTATCACGTATAGCATTGTGATATTGATGATGAAATGCTCCGATTTGAGAACTTGAGCATTTATGATGTTGATACTGCCTCTACGTACACTTAACTGTTGGGCTATGGTAGACCAGTGAGGTCATATATTATTGGCAATAAGCCGGACCATATAGGTCATATATTGGTAATAGGTCGGGCATTGGCTGGACCATAAGTGTCGTTTATGCTCTTGCAAGATGTTGGATTTTGACCGTGTCGGGACTTAATGCATTTATAGTCAGTGTAGTGCTTTAGTGTTATGGTGGTATGACAGTGATGTTGGTAACTTGATAAATTGGTATAGTAGACCAATTATGATTTCAAGTATGATATATGGTATAAGTAGACCATTATGATGTTGTTGATTAAATCTGCATATACTAACCTGATGATGATTATTGTATTATGTTAAGTTCTCTTCATTGGGCTTTTAGTTCACACCAGTGTTATCAAAGTCGGACCGAACTACGATCGAACCTCCGATTCGGTCCTAGCTGGGAACCGTTTTTGGATCAAAACCACTGAAAACCTGTTAGAGCCGTGATTTTCTGCGGTTTTGAAGGTAAAACCGTGAGAGGGGGAAAATTTGATTTTTTTTTTAAATTCCCTTTCAAAATATCAAAAATTAATATTAAAAATGGATATATTTGAAATATGAAGGTTTCTTACTATTTCTATTCCTTATCTTTCATTGTTTTGGTATATTACTCAGAGTTTGAATGTTATTTTTAATATTTATATTAATGTTATTTGTAAAAGGTGTCTTACTTAATGTTATATGTAATATTTATATTATATTACTACTTTACCGGCTTTGACTGTGGCTGAACCCAGTTGAACCCAAAATACCTTGAAGACGGTTTGTTAGACAGTCTGTGTCTGATAACATTGGCTTACACACCTCACATTTCAGGAAATGTATCCGAGGAGGAGAAACCTCCATTGCAGGTTTAGGATGAGAAAGTCATTGCCATTGCTTGTATCTCCCACATATGGGAAATACATTCTTTTTGTTTTGTTGGTTGATAAATCACATTTTGTATAAGTACTGCATGTGGTACTTATTCTAAGCATGTATTAGACCTCCATGTTACTGTTAGCAACACTAATATAAATATGATTATGTTTTAATCATGCTATGAAAATATTTGTTTGTATGATATATGTTGTATATTAGTAGATATATGGTACATGTTTGGATCCACATGTGAAGAGCATGTGTGACATTTTATTTCTAGACCTAACTGTTCATCTTGAAGACCCAGCCTAGTTATGATGATGGTTGATTAGGAAATTATATATAAAAAAAATTAGTAACGTTCCGAGCCCACAAACCGATCGGTTGTTACAGTGAAGCTATGGCTCTTTACCAAGTTGTGCAGGACTTAGCTTGAGCTTATGTTGTTTATCTCGGAGCTAAGAAAGAACTTGAGCCACACTGTCCTACTTGTAAACTTGGCACTTTATTTTCACATGATAAAGGGTGAACAACAATTTTCTTCATTGCCATCCAAGTATTAGATTTGGCATCCAATGATCAACCATGATTTATAACAACGTTTCTTTGTTGATGTTGTTTAAACTCCAAGTCCTTCACTTTTAATTTTTTTAATTTTTTTAATTTTTTTTCTTTTTTAATATAGATATTTCATTTCACATTGGACGTGAGATAAATTCCACGGATACATGAAATCACCTATAAAACTTATATATCAGATAAGTCCTATAAAACTTATGTATCAAGTAAGTCCGAGAAACATTGAACACAAATCTCTAATCAATTGAGCCATTGATCCACACTGTCCTACTTGTAAACTTGGCAATTTATTTTCACATGATAAAGGGTGAAGAACAATTTCTTCATTGCCATCCAAGTATTAGATTTGGCATCCATTGATCAACCATGATTTATAACAATGTTTCTTTGTCGATGTTGTTTAAACTCCAAGTCCTTCACTTTTAATTTTTTAATTTTTCCTTTTTTAATATAGATATTTCATTTCACATTGGACGTGAGATAAATTCCACGGATACATGAAATCACCTATAAAACTTATGTATCAGATAAGTCCTATAAAACTTATGTATCAAGTAAGTCCGAGAAACATTGAACCGAAATCTCTAATCAATTGAGCCATTGATCCACACTGTCCTACTTGTAAACTTGGCAATTTATTCTCACATGATAAAAGGTGAAGAACAATTTTCTTCATTGCCATCCAAGTATTAGATTTGGCATCCATTGATCAACCATGATTTATAACAATGTTTCTTTGTGGATGTTGTTTAAACTCCAAGTCCTTCACTTTTAATTTTTTTATTTTTTTCTTTTTTAATATAGATATTTCATTGCACATTGGACGTGAGATAAATTCCACGGATACATGAAATCACCTATAAAACTTATGTATCAGGTAAGTCCTATAAAACTTATGTATCAGGTAAGTCCGAGAAACATTGAACTGAAATCTCTAATCAATTCATGTCAATCGTCTAGCATAAAAATGACTAATATTCATGTGAAGCATAGATAAGACTGCTAAGGATGGTGGTTCCAACCTTGAGTGGGGGAAGAAGGATTCTTATGGGAAAGGGGGCTGTGAAAATTGTGTTGAGTTATATCGTCATCTCCCTTAATCATAAATCCCCAAAATTTGCAAGGTTGACAACAACATTTTTAATATGAAAGTCGGTGCTAAGGGTTAATTGGATGAGTGTTACTCCACCCTTTAATCCTTTATAAATGTTATGAGATTGGGATGGGAGTTTCGATAAGTTTATGCAAAATCTGTACATTTATCTGTTGAGTTCTTATTTTTCAAACAAAACTGAAATATAGAATCGAAAATTTTCAGATAAAATATTCTTTGATACTGTTTAAGAGTAAAAAATTAAAATAAATTAAAGTTTTTGTTAAAATGGACCGAAATTGACCAATATTTTGGCCCATTTAGGCTAAAACTTCGGTTTGTTATACTGCCTCTGCATTTCCAATAAAGTTCAACATTTATAAGATTGTCATATTGGGTTGAAAATGAAAAATCTTTTTTTTTAAGTGGATAACTGTGTCAAAATTGGTGATGGACCATGGTTTAGAAATAGAAGTCCACTCCCATGTCCAAATGAGTTAGTTCAACACGAAAGAGACACATAAATCAAAGGTCGAATTAGCCAAGAAGAATTGAAGACTCGTCCACTTTATGCATGAAAAGTCAAGCTAAATCTATCAATCAAGCAACCATTATAAAGACTTGGCCTTGAAACTTGAAACTACTTGGCCATAATTGGATACAACAAAGATAATAGTGTTTAAGACCCATTTCCCTAACTTCGAAAGCCACTCCATTTGACCCAAAATCGATCTAACATCATGACATATAGGTCATATGGTCTAAATTCACATAAATGACCCTCAATTGTCTTTTTTTCTACTAAATTCAACCCTTTTCCTTTTACACAAATTTGAGCTCACATGCACGGAGAAGCCTTCGTGGAGAAGTCAAGTCAAATTTTTAGTAAGGATTTAAAAGAAGAAACTTGGAATTTAGAGAGGGAATTAGTGCCAAAATTCGTAGTCTTACTTTGTAGATAGATTTAAGGTATCAAACAACATAGGATTTTGATGAAATTAGATTTTTTAAAAGGTTATTTACTTACATTTCCAACGAGTCCAAGTTTACAAAATTTTGATTGACGTAGTCCAAGTTATAACCAATTTTGTGAACAGGTGTCAAGAGGTAATATGAAAATGGGAAGTCGGCTATACATATTTTGGGAAGCTTTGAACAAATGGCTAGGATTTGTTTTTACTTTAAGTAGGTGGAATCAATGGTGATGATAAGTGGCACTCTTGTAAAGAACACACAAGTTTGATAATTCAATAAGAATTTCTTTCCCTTGGGCGAATTTCTCCTCTCTCTAGTTTGCGTTTGAGTGTTTTGTATCTTCTAATTTTTTTCTTAGTTTACTGAAGAGTCTAGAATAATTTTTGTCCCATTTTGGGTAAATTTTATCCTTCTATCTCTAATTGAATTTCAAGAATTCAATTCTTGAATTCATTAATTTCTTAAGTGATTTTGCTCTAGTTTGAGTTTGAGTGTTTTATATCTTCTAATTTTTTTCTTAGTTTACTGAAGAGTCTAGAACAATTTTTGTCCCATTTTGGGTAAATTTTATCCTTCTATCTCTAATTGAATTTCAAGAATTCAATTCTAGAATTCATTAATTTCTTAAGTGATTTTGCATGGTGTCAATTTTTCCTAAGGAAGAAATCGAACTTATTCTTTAGTTCGGTGAGAATTTGAAGGTTTTGGTTAGCTTCTAAGGCCGTACTATGTGTCGTACATCCAAGTCGGTGACTAAAAAGCACTTCTACGTCGAAGTTGGTTTAAAGATCTCCCTACGATCGATTCTTCATATCCGAACTCTCTCGGAGAATTTCTTCTCTCTTAAGGTGGAGGCATAAGTAGATTTTACAACCGACCATACCCTTCATCATATATATTCATGAATCTCAAAATTCAGCAGTGACAAGTTTCAGAACTACCAAAACACATTATAATATTTCAGTTACCTATTTTAATTTTGGCAAAAATGAGATTTGATTTAGTAAAGCAGTTTATGTGCAAGTATGCTCTTGTGTTTTACAAAGGATACAAACACACAATGGAGATCAAAATAATGCATGGATAACAACCATATTTGAAATCGTAAAAAAAAAAAAAAAAACCCTCATCTACATTCTACAATTGAACATCGTCTTCTACAGATAAATACCTTAAAAACCTTGGAAAACATCTCCATATGTCCTTTACAATTAACAATCAATGTAAGAAAGGTAGAAAACCAAAGGAAATGAGAGAGAGAGAGAGAGAGAGAGAGAGAGAGAGAGAGAGAGAGAGAGAGAGAGAGAGAGAACCCCAAATGGTTTTTATGTAAACTAACACTGGTTTCCAATCCTCAGATCACTTGAATTAGTCCTTCGACATTCTTCAACCAATGCATTACGTGCCGACATGATTCCTCCGGGGACTAGGGATCGATCGAATGCTGCACTGTCGGTCCAGTCCTTGAGAAGCTCCTCTTGGCCCCATATCTCTGGTATCCAAACACGACCTGCAATATCACTCCTGTGTATTTGCAGCTTCTCTCGTCCACCATCTTCTTGCATGGTATCAGAACAACCAGGTTCTTTTGCAATTTCCACCGGAGTGCAATCTGAGGGAGGACAAGGAGAAGAATTCTGTAATTCAACCCCATCAGGTTGATGGGTCTTTCTTGGTTTCGATGAAGCGACCGGATTCCGGTCACTGCAACTTCGACGTTTCCGCTTAAGAGGGCGAATCATGTTTGATGGGTTTCTGCTGGTTTCTTCTCTTCTTCTTCTTTCTTGTTGTTTCTCAAAGTTGCTATTATTTCTAAGTGTTGGAATAGTGAATAGATGACATGAATGGATATATTGGTGTGTGGGTGTTGAGGAAGTAGAGAGAATGAGTGGGGCTATGGTGGACAAGTGGCAGTAGCAGACGGTTCTTTTGTATGGTAAGGAAATTGGTACGTGTCATGGTAGTGGCAGTGCAAAGTATTGTGTGGTGTGAATGGACATGAAGAGGGGAATTGAATTTGAATGTGGGGATTCTTTTTAGGAAGGTGTGAGGTTGAAGATGATTGGGAAACTTTGATTTGTATGGCTTTTGTGCCAATTGGATTTTTTATTTTGATTGGTTACTTTTGGTGGCACAGACACATCGGGGGGTAAAGTGGAAGGGTTTATATAATATTTGTGGATGGAGACATGGACAGGTGAGATATTTTGGTGACATGCACCAATCTATCGTTTCTTCTTCTCTTTTATTCATTAAAAAATTACCATTTTTTTCTCTTTTCTTATTTAATTTAGTAGAAAAAACTACAATAAACCCAGATGCAGAAAACGTCTCATTCCACTTCACATGAAAGAATAAAAACAATTTATAAAATAAAAAAAGTATTTTTGAAAAAGTGAGAGCACTAATGTAGGAGTGAAACTTGGGTGGGGTCAACCTGCATGATCTAACTCGAAAAATTAAGTGAGTTGGATTTTATATTTTTAAAATTAAGATTGGGTTAGGATGAACAAAAGAAAGTTGAATTAAATTTGGGACGAGCTGGATCAGGTCTAGGTTTTTTTTTAAATTGATTTGACCTGATCTGACCCACTTAAAAAATTTAATATAACACTCGAGTTGAGTCGGGCCAACACTTGGGTTGAGTTGGGTCAGCAATTTGGGTCGGGTTGGATTGAGCAATTCAGGTTGGGTCAAATAAGGTTCAATAATTTTTAATATGGATTAGATTAGATTTATTAAAACTCGACCTAGCCTGCTCGAGTTTCAGCCCTCCACTTGCATAATGTAAATGAGAGAAGAATTGTCATTAATTTAAAATTAGGATGCAGACAAAATCTCCATCTATAACAAGGCTTTTAATATTAGAGTCACTTCGAGTTGTTTCGAGCAGGGAAATTAATCGCGACCGATACGATATGTATCGGTCATACCATAGGAATATTGGCCGATATTCGATTCTGTCGATTTTTAAAATAAATAAAAAATGAAATATCGGGCCAATGTTAGCTCAGATATTGGCCGATATTTTTCGATTTCAATTTTTTTCTTTCATAATCAGGCCTCCTATAATGTTTTTTATTTTGACTAAAATTTATTAAAAATAAGTTATAATGATTGAATCTTAAAAAAAAAAAAATTATAAGATCTTTATCCATCACAGCCTTCACTTCTGATTTCGGCAAATGAATATTCATTGAGTCCTATTTCTAAATAAAAGATACAAAGAAACCTACCAACACTGAAGTAATAAGTAAACATATGAGGGATGGATATTTATATTAAGAATTAGTTCTTTTCTTTTCTATCCTCTATTTATTTATTTTTTAATTATTTACTAGAACAACTATGATAGAGACACGGTCTAAATATGTCAATCAAGTCAACTTAAATTCTATCCGTAGGAACAACACTTGAATGAGTCACTACCTGTCTGTGGCATCAATATCAAACCATAAATATACCCTGACCCCTAGCAAGACTTAGAACCCATGACTTACTAAGCGGAAGACTCACGTCCAACGTGATCAAGTCTACCCCGCCCTGCATCCCTTCACCCCAAGGGTGATTCAGTCAAACTCTAAGGCGGTCGGTCCGCGTTTAACGAAACTAGCACCACCCCCATGGGGTAAAATAGTACCTAGCACTGCGCATCCACGCACATTAAGTGTGCGAAATAGCCGTGAGAGCACCCTCCAGCACGTAGCATGCTAGGGACCCACTCCTCAACGGTAACCCTACGGGGCCAAGTCTCCGTATATCGTATCGAGGTTCCCACAGTTTCATAGTTACTCTAAGCCATATTCATAGAATCCATATACTTATCTCATCAATATCACGTGAGGAACGCACCCATACCACGTCTCAATAAAATCAAGTGACCACATCACATGCATCTCAGTGTCAAAGTCCTCATAAACTCTTAAGTTTGCATACTTTATTGAAAATTAATCATACTTCCATCGCAATACAAAGGTTGGTAGGGTTAGAACAGCCCTCGAAAACGTACCCACAATCCTTACAAAATCTCCCTTTTTCCCCGACATTCTCTTACCACTCCTTAACCTAACCTTCCGTAGAAGACCCTGCATTATCATAAAAATCAAAGAAGTTGTCAGGGCATGTCGTCGACGTGTGCCCCAACACTCCACAAGTCAGACAGGTTATTAGTCCCGGTCCCCCAATATATAGACAATTAGTCATCTCCTTCCCGTGTCCGTGAAGTCCACTAACGGGGCAAATAACCTCAATTGGGTGGGGGCAATAAGTACAGTGGTGCCCCTCCTGATTGCATAATTCGCACATATAATCTGTCAACTCATCTGAAGTCGGAGTAGCTGGAGTATACTTGGGCCAGCCTATCTCCACTACAGATTCTTCTAAGTTTAGGACATCTTGTTCGTCCTCTTCAGGTACAAAGGCTGGAGCAACCCCAACATTGTACTCGGGCGATTCTACTTCCATATCCTGACTGGTTACAACTTCATTGATGAAGTTTGGCGCGCTGAAATCGTCGGAAGAAGAAACCAGATCTATCGGACAGCTAGGTGTCCCTCTGTCCCACAACTCTGTATACTCTTTGTTGCTTGAGATATCTGTATTACAACAACCGAAGTATGTTAATGCCCACAGCAGTTCTAATCAAACTAAATCTTTGTTTTGGGGAATTTATCTATGTATCACATAATACCCCTTGTTTGGGGAAATTACCAAATAAGCACTCTCTGTATTTCTTTGTTTTTGGAGAACCTTCTTAAGTATTAATTGTTTGTTCTCAACTTGGGGATATCGGGGAAATATATCCTATGTTGCTATGTTTGATAATTCCAATTATTTTGACTGTACTTCCTTTGCTATCATCCATTGAGTCTAACGAAGTAAATTAATGCACGAGGGCAGGATTAATTTACTCCGAAAGATTCAATCTTTCTGGTTCGCTCTGATACCAACTGTAATACCTCGCCCTTTTTCACCCGCTTTACTTTCCGAAAATCAAAGTCTATTTTTTTTATTATAAACAACGAGTGATAGAAAGCGGGACGTCACGATGCGAGCTAAATCCGAACTTCTAAAGTTCGACTCTTAACTGGTCAACCCTATGTGTGCATGGACTAAGTCCATGAAAACGGTTCACACATAACAATATCAACATACGAAATTAAAATCAAAACATGCGGAATTATAATAGAACCCAATTCTATTCCATTTTAGATGGCAAAGTACGTCAAGTCTTTAATCATAAATAACAAACGTAATTAACCAAATAAACATCCAACTATAGCAAATCATCTAAGTTATTATATGTCCGAAATCCAATTACTCAAATACAAGTCCATAAGTAACTTAATCAAAATATAAAACTATAATCATCCAATCACATATCCAAACTCCTATGCCTGGCCCGTTTCGCGTTCATCGTTCTCCTTGTTTCCTGTATCATCCACTAGGGTAGAAGTAGGGCGTTAGAACAACGCGTCCAGTAGGTATTCCAATTAGGGCTAACACATGGTTAGTACAAAACATATATAAAAATATCACAATGTCAAAAGCCATATAAACCATGCCATGCAATGATGACAAATGCAATGAGTCTCACCCATCACATGTACATAAAAGTACCCCCACATAGGTCTTTCGGACGCTTCGACGGAGTGTGGACCCTCCGGTTTCTTCTTGACAGAAAAGCACATCAAGGTATCCCACATAGGTTTTTCGGACGCCCCGACGGAGTGTGGCCCCTCCGGTTACATATCCTTTACCCCATGCCATGCATGAGATGCCAATGAAACACATGTTATTTTATACAATAAACATAGCATTAAAAACTCACAGTTTGAAACATATCTTTTACATCATAAAATTCATCAAAATAAGATAAGAAACTTTGTACATAAATCCATGGTTTCAAAGAGGTGGAATCCTACTAAAGACCACTAACGCGTCCTTACGCTTTCGTCCGTTAACCGCTCACGATCGTACACACCTTGTGAGGTCCCGTTACCTTATAACATATTACTCAATTAAAACATGTCCCGTTTGATTTACAATAATGTCCAAGTCCATAAAACAATCCCCATGGGGTTCGGTCATACACCATGGCCGAACCCATGGTCTATCAGTTTTACCCTTTATTACATCCATGCCATTGCTTGATTCATAAAACCAAACACTTATAGATTAATCATTTAATCTACCATACATAGACCCTAAGTCCACCAAATAATTCCCATGGGGTTCGGCCATACACCATGGCCGAACCCTTGGTCCATTAATTCACTTAATTACAATATTGCCATTATACCTAATAACATAACCAATAATATAAACCATGAACATAAGTCTATATATAATTAAATATCTCATTACCTTAAACATTGATAACCACTCTAAGTGTCCCTCAAAATATTCCAACACATGATCCATCATATAATTCATGGGGTTCGGCCATACACCATGGCCGAACCCTATGTCCATTATTTTCACCTATTTACAAAATTGCCATCCATGGCTATCATTCCATTATTCTAATTTACAATATACTTAAGTTAATAAATAACCCACTAATAAGATTCATGGGGTTCGGCCATACACCATGGCCGAACCCATGATCTTTCATTTTCCGCCGATATTACCAAATTGCTATTACCTCTATCATTGTCTCTCCATTAATCCAATCACCATATTAAGTCCATACATGATCCATAAAATTGATTTATGGAGTTCGGCCAAACACCATGGCCGAACCCTATGATGTCTAACTTTCTAATTATAGCAATTACCATCCTTGAATCCATAATCAAGGTTCCTTCCCTTTTTGATCCAAAAGTCCATCATTAATTTCTTTCTAAAATAATAACCATCCTCCATGGGGTTTGGCCATAGACCATGGCCGAACCCTATGGTTCATAATCCTCTCTTTAAAAATCATTAGACCCATATAAATTCCTTAACCAATCAAGTCCATTAAAAAAAACCTCATGGGGTTCGGCTATATACCATGGCCGAACCCATGATATTTCACTTTGGCCTATATTTACAACTTTGTCATCCATAGAACATAACCAATGTTTCTCCATGGGGTTTGGTCTTTCATCATGGCTGAACCCTATGGTTCAACAACTTCTCTTTAAACCATTTAAACCCTTTTAAAAATCATAACCATACATCTATAATTTTTTTCCATCATTTAAATCCATTATCATTCACTAATGACCTTCCATGGGGTTCAGCCATGGTGCCATACACCATGGCCGAACCCTATGGTTCATCCTTTTTATTAAACCCCAACATTCATGATCATCTCCCAATTCTCTTCCATGGGGTTCGGCCATACACCATGGCCGAACCTTATGGTTCTTTTCTTTAAACAAAATTATCGAAACTATTTACCGGTTCCGCGACTCCTCTGGTTCTCCTTCACTTGTTCTTGCTCTTCCAATCCTTCTCCTTCTTCTTGATCTTTAACACAGCCAAGATTGATCTTGATTATGCCGTGCGTCCCTATGCTTGCTGCTGCCTCTCTTTGAATGAGTATGCCGTGCACACTACGTTTCTTCCTCTCTTTTTATCAACCTCCAATCGGTCTATCTTGCTGAGATAGCAAGTCACAATTTCAGCCGTGTAAGACATATAGAAGTTGCCGTCCCTTCAATTTAATACCTTCCTAGTTTCAGTCTTTGACTAGCAAAAGGACTCCTTTGGCGCATGATCATGGATTGCACATATCCCTTCAAATTAGCAATTGTCGTGGCCCCTCTTTTCTCACTTTGGAGAGTCCTTTAATTTAGCAATTGGCTTGGTGCTGTTTTTAATCAAGGAAATATACACCTTTTGCCGTGTGCATAGATTGCAATTGCTATCCTCATGGATATGCATATCTCCCATACACGGCCTAAGCAACGCCTAAAATCTTTCCATCATTATCTTTCATGCGCATGGAATCTTCCAATTCCTAAAATCTTTCCATGTCAACCTCACATACACGGCCCAAGCAATCTATATTTAATTTTTAGACATATTGCATTATTATTTAATTCAACCCCATTTAATTTTATTGGAACCAATTCCACAATCCGTTGAGTCTTAATTGGGCAATGACCCAACACTTTATCCATCTATGTCCATATTTAATAATTCAAAAATTAAATGGGTAATTTTCATATATATTAATAACTTGAAAATCCGGGGTGTTACAATTATAGAGGTTATTAAATTAGAGAAATTAGGAGTATTTCTTTTTAAAACTCTCCCCCATAACTAAACCGCCGTTCAGGCTTCTCCTCGAGGAAAAAAAAAGTCATTTCCACAGACAGGGAGACCATCTAGCCAGAGCGGCAGATCACCTTGCCCAAGTTTTGCATTGTCATCCGACGATCTGAAGTTTAGATGATGTAATTTGTGAGGTCTTTAGTCATTTTTACAGTAATTTTGTATTCTGAACGTATAAAATATTACTTTACAAAATGGTAGGAGCAATATATTTTTTATTTTAAATGTATTGAGTAATGAGTTAGAAAAATTTATTACATTTTGAATGGCCCGAGTCAGGACTAGCGGTAGATATTATTTTAGAAAGGTTATACCTTTATAGAGTACTACTTTATAGAAACTTTACTATATATTTATATATAAAATTAAAGTAGGCTGGCCATATAGACAACACATTTTTCTGCCAGGAGACACCTCTTTTCGTTTTTAGGTGTGAAATTACCAATTTGCCCTTCCGTGTTTTGATAGTCCGATTGAACCTCCCATTAATTATCGTCCGATCGAACGATTCCATGTAGAATGGAATCTTCCGATCAAAGGTTGTGGGGTGAATGTTCGATCGGACAATTGCACGAATCGTCCGAACGAATGTTGTGGAGAGGGATTTCAAAAGAGGTCGTTTCTCTACCGATTTTTACAAATAAGATATCAAAATTCATCTACTCTAAATTTTATGAATTTCGAAACTGATTTTAAGTGAAAATGATATAGTTTTGGACTTCAAAAACCATACCCAAAGTATTAAGGAAAAAAGACATTCCCTCTTAATTCTTTGGGTATGATTTTTTAAGTCCAAAACTATACCCTTTTAACTTAAAATCAGTTCCAGAGTTCATAAAATTCAGAGTAGATGAATTTTAATATCTTTTTTGTAGAAATAGGTTGAGAAACCGCCTCGTTTGAAAACCCATCAGAGAAGTCGTTTCTTGACCGATTTTTATAAACAAGATATTAAAATTCATCTGCTTTGAATTTTATGAACTCTAGGACTGATTTTAAGTGAAAAATGTATAGTTTTGAGCTTAAAAAATCATACCCAAAGAATTAAGAGGGAAAACTATTTTTCCTTAATTCTTTGGGTACGATTTTTGAAGTCCAAAACTATATCATATACATTTAAAATCAGTCTCAAAGTTCATAAAATTCAAAGTAGATGAATTTTGATACCTTCTTTGTAAAAATTGGTCGAGAAATGACTTCTTTTGAAAATCCCTACTCACTGCATCATCATCATCGTCAAAGTAATTTTTCGTCTATCCAGGGCCAGGTTTTTGAGTTTAGGTCTTTCCATTCTACTTGTGAAATGTTATCCATCAGTAACATTCTATCATATGCTTTCCTATTATATCAATCCAAGTCATTAGTGGTCTTCCTCTTCTCGTATTGCCTCATGCTTGTAACTCTTACATTCTTCGTACTGGGACTATTTCTTGTCTTTTGCATATATAACAGAACCATCAATAACAATATTTCCTATTTATAGTCTAGTAAATAAATTGGAGGCGCATTATATAGAAATGACCAGTTATCAATTGATGGGCTCTCTAGATTTCTTATCAAATGTAAAATGAAATAGGTGGATGGACCATCATATAAGATGCTGTTTAAGAAGGAAAAGGCTCATAACATGGATGTCAATTCAGTGCAATGGAACCCTATGGTGAGTTTCGTTTACTATTTTATTTGTTTATATGCTCTTTTAAATGGTTTTATTTGTTTATATGATATTGTTACTCATTGAAACTTGATGGTCAGAATACAACTTGTTTTGTGATTTTTTTAATGAAACTCCAATTTGATAATTTAAAAATAGCTCCAATAAATGACAAATTGAGATAAATCCGTTTTAGACGGTTTGGTCATATTAGTAGAAGACCAAACACAACATTAGTGCATAAAGTTGAGAGGCTAAGGAGCGAAGGCACTAGGAGAGGGCAACCTTTGAACACATAGAGGGAAGGGATAAAAAAAAGATATAGTAGATTGTAGAGTGATTCAAAGTATGGTTTATGATAGGGTCAATGGAAGAAGAACTCCTCACAAAGCCGACCTCATATAGATGGGATATTGGCTGTTGATGATGATGAAGAAACTTCAATATGATAAATACCTCGATGGCATTCGATGATATGCTCTTCTTCTTTTTTTCCCCCTATTTTGTCCAATCCTTTGGTTCATCTCTCTCTCTCCAAAAAAAAAAAAAAAGAAAGATTGGGACATTTATTCTTCCATTCTTCTTTTTTGTTTCTATTCATGTTATATAAAAAATTTAACTTGATTCTTTCTACTGTTTTTCTTTTTCTTGGGTATTGCTAGGAAACTGGGCTTTTAGCTTCAGCTAGTGATGATGGGACTATAAAGCTGTGGGAATTTGCTGCAGCATCCTGATAGTATTACGTTTTCTTTTTCTTTTTCTCTTTTGTATTTCTATATATGGCGATATGTACGTAGGGTTGTAGAGTATTTGAATACATTAGTGAAAAATCCAGCATTTGATATTGGCCACATACGGTTATCTGATATTCAGATCACTTCATTGGTGCCCTTTAACTGATTCAGGAAAATCTCAAGGCAATGGACCACAGGCATTTTGTTTTAGTGGAGGTTACATTTCTGTCCCACTTTCCCTCTATTTTGGATGTGTTAAAGGGTGGATGCGCAAGAGAACTGAGTGACATTGTAACTTAGAATTCCAGTGGGACCCATTATGGTTCTGTCCAAACTGTTCATCCCTTGAGTACCATTCAACATAAGGCTATTTTACAAAAATCTCTTTTTTATTATGGTTCTTGGTTCCTTAGGGGCCATCTCTCATTTTCCAGCTGTTGGAAAATGAAGAGCATAGAAAATGAGATCCTTCTCTATTTTTCCATAGAATAAGGGCTCTTTGTCAAGAACACATGAAATAAGATAGTTCCCTCTTCCAAAGAAGCCATTTCCCATAGTGGGGCTCATAAAATTTAACAAGGAAAAGAGAGGTTTTTCTCGCTCGGTGAGACAACTTTTGTTCATTTTTAATGAAAATAAGTATTTGGATATAAACAATATAAACGTCAAGTTCCCATAGCCCAGCATGAGGCAGGATTTCAATGTGTCTGTTGGATGATGTGGATCGAGGAAATAGACAAGCAACCTCTTACTGTCTGATAGTTTCTCTGCAAATCAATTGTCATAAATATGGAAAACTAGTCTTTGGACACCCAATTTTGCACTCACCATTTCCAGACCAGAGCCACATATTGGTACTCCAATACCATGATTTGTTGGGTTTGGTTATGTTGACAGTGCAATCTGTGCTTTTGGATAACAAATGATTAGCCAACTCCTTACCTGTTTCTGGTCAACTGCAGTACAATGTACTTACCCAAATATTGTACATCTCATCCTTCTAAGAATTAATGTTACTCTAGTGATGCAATTTTAATGGATGAGAGCTCTTGCCCCTTCTGGTCAACTGCTGTACCATCTAGTACATTTACAATTCTTGATAACATGTTTTGGGTGCTGAAAGCTGTTGTTTCTTGCGCTCATTCACCTCTGAATATTGGAGATATCTTTGATTTGAAAAGTGGAAATTATAGATGGTGATCCAAAAGAAGAGAATATGCATAGTTTGTTTGGTCAACTATCAAGACAAGCCATTTGTTTTCCTTGGCTACTGTTGATGGGTGATTTGTGCATATTTGGTTGTTGATTTACAGGTGGTTTATACTTTGTTAAGAACATATTCCTACTACACATCTGATCCTGTAGGATCAACTACTTGA
Organism: Chimonanthus salicifolius; assembly: GCA_013350335.1. NCBI lineage: Eukaryota > Viridiplantae > Streptophyta > Magnoliopsida > Laurales > Calycanthaceae > Chimonanthus > Chimonanthus salicifolius. Next base: position 49,120,320 of record CM023532.1, read on the forward strand.
TGATTTGGATAGTTTAATGGAATAGATTCTTTTTCATGGCCATCATTTATACGGCCCGCCTAAAGATTGATGTCTAAACGACTTAGACATGGACGCCTCACTTGCAGAATAGTTGCCACAAGAAACTGTAGATCCTCTCAGACCATTCGTTGGTTAATTCCCATGAAGAAACAATCCATGCTGCCTTGCGGTAAAGTTAAAAACATCAGCTCACAACCGATTATTTCTCAAGACATGGGTCTTTTTATGATGAATTGAAACTCTTAATCAAATTTTCTGCGTATTCTTTCATTCATATGCCTCTCTGTTCAATTAGTGGGCTTACCATTGAATGATCAAATAGGAAGAACCAGATCAGAAAGCTCATGAAGTTCATTACGCCTCCCTCTTTTATCCAGTAGAGAGCCTAGTAATTTGACAGAATCTGGTAAGAAGCGTGTATCAACATGTGAGTAAAGATTAATGACCAATTTTGATTCTTCACAAGTAAGGTCCACATATTTCGATCAGTTTTTTTTTATTGAAACTGTGACAGATAATTTCATAATGTACAAAAAAGGAAGTTGCCTAGTATAAGAGAGTTACACAAGACTATATATACAATAAAAAAAAGCAAAATAAAAAGCAAGTGTAAATAACTCCAAAACCCCATACATATTTCGATCAGTTGCAATCCTTGTGCATGAATCTTTTCACCATAGGGTCAATGCCTATAGAGTTCTATGGTAAAATCATGAATTCAGGTGTAATGTTTAGGAATCAAGTAGATTTTAGAAAGCAGCTCCAGGATGAATGACCCAAGGATAATGTTAATGGCTATAAAAAGTGACCAATGGAGCACAAAATTAAGTGAAATGTGTAACTAATTATATGGATAGATGGTGAGTATAATTTCATTTTATTTAATAATCCTACCTCATCAGATGAGCCATGAAAAAACAATACCATATGGCATTGAAATTTCAAGAACTAAGATCACAATGCTAGGATAATTAAATAGGAGTAAAGCTACACTTGTTACATTGATATAGTCCTTTGCACATCAAGCACAATCATATGACTCTTTACTTAGTTTTTAGGGTCTATTTCCTTATTCCATTCTATTTTCACTCGCTTATGGAGTATTTTTTTTTTTTCATATATACATTGCTTATTGTGTGAATGTAATACCCTGACTCGAATTAAGTATAATTAATGTGATTTATTTTAATAAATCATGTTTTAACCCGTTAATCGTGAAGATTATAGTTTGGGCTTTTAGAAAAGTCCAGAATCGGCCCAAACAGAGCTCGATAGCTCATTGATCCGACTCACTTAAGTTGGAAGGGCAAAATGGTAATTTACTATAAATAATGTTATTTTAATAATTTTAATTATTGTTTGAATATTGATTGAGTGAAATTGATTTTTTAATAGGGATTTAAAATCTGGAATTAAATTCTTTTTATTGTATTTTCATTTCAGAAAAATGTTATTAACTTAACCCGACAAGATCCTGAACTCTAAGAAATAATTATTTTAAATAAATTTTAGAAGTTAGAAAATTCTAAAGAAAGTATGTGTTGTTTAATCTATGAACTCATTGTTTTGTGCTTTTGGATTTTGAAAATGAAAGTTTAAAACCTTTTAAATAAATACAAATTGATTTAAGAAAATAGTATAAAATGTGATTTTTATTTAAAGCTATTAATTTTAAAAGAGTATAATTCTCCAAAAATATATGGTATTTATAGATTTCAAACCGATCAAAATTAATTAATTTTTCTAATAGTTAAATATTAGAAATCGACCTAAATGTAAACAACTTTTAGAGGACTAAACTGTAAATAACAAAAAAACCTAAACCACCTGCATAGCAGGTGACGAGCAGCGGCGTGAACGTCGACTCATGCAAGCTACGATCGTAGTTTGCAGAGCGACGTGGGAGTTTTAAACGCCGGTGGCAAACCTACCACCCTATCTCCTCTGGCTTATATAAAGGCAGCTGATGTAGTGGGTTTCACAGTTGAAATCCCATTACTGCAGATCATCCCCTGCCTCTCTTCTTCTTAAAAAATCAGTATCTTCTTCCATCGTTTCAATTGGTTTGAAGTGGAAGTTTTTTCAAAAGTCTTCAAATCTCCATCAATTTGAAGATAACCATTGTGCTTATTTTTGAATTCTAACCTGTTTAGGATCAAACAGAGCTTAATTTGGTTAAGATTTGAGTTCCAAAATTAGTTTTGAAATTTAATGGAAACTTTGATTTCTTATGTCTTTTACTGGTTTTTCTCTAAAAATCAAAGGTTTTTCATTGATGTTTATTGTCCAATTTATTTCAAAATTGAAAAGGACTCACTGAAGAACACATCTGACCAGAAGGATGTGAAAAACGAATTCAGAAAACCCACTATTTTGAATTCGTATTTCACTTTATCTATTCTGTTACTGCACTGGTTGGAGGTGACGGGGGAAGAAGATGATCTTCTGAAGATTCGAGACTTGTCTCAGAAGATCCGAAGACCACAACTTGGAAGTTCCGAACTTCTGTTTGGGGTTCCGAAGTGAGCAGAGGCCAACTATTCCTCACTGACTCTGTTGGACAGACATGACATTTCGAGACCCTCTTCGGATGTTCCGAACCTTTCCGAAGATCCAAGCAGACCTCGGCAGGTTCCGAGACAGACCAAGACTAATTGTTTTTTTGTTTTGATGTTTTTTGTTCGGAACAGGCTCGGAAGTTCCGAGACCTGAACTTCGGAAGTTCCAAAGTACTGAACCTAAGTTCCGAGGGATCTGAAAAACCCAGAATTTAGGCAATGGCTCGGAAGTTCCGAAGCCATAGTACCAGGTTCCGTGGCTTGTTCCCAGGCACCCAGAACTGGATTTTAAGATTTGTTTGGATTGTTTAAACTTAGAATTTCATGTTAGATTTAGATCTTAGGATTTGATGTGATTATACTTATACCAGATTCTTAATTAAAAATTATATTAACCCTTGTATGTCTTATTGTCTTGTGTATTCACTTTCAGGTCGAAACCCTTTATCTGTGGCACAGCGGAAACGCCGCCCGATAGTTATATGTAGCGCCACGATTAATTTCGCCTCTAGGTAGAAAAGAAACAATCGGGCACTGAGTGATTTTCCTATCTCTCTAGGCCTAACTCAATATATCTTCATGGTCCAATTCAGAAGATAATACGAATAGTGGCCTAAGAATCTTATATCTCTAGGCCTAACTCAACACGTCTCCATGGTCAATTCCAGAAGACAATATGTGTAGTGGTCTGAGCACCTTTATTTATACCCTCTGGACAAAGTCTCAATACTCTACCCTGGACAGGAAGAAATATGAGACTGGGCACTGAGTACTTTATTGATTGATGGATTATTGTAACAAAAAAGGAGTAATAACCCACTATGAGGACTCAACCATTTCCCTTGGAGTTTTTCTGGAAAACAAGATTAGAAAAGATTTGAAATACTAAAGATGTATTCTGTATTGTATATAACTGTGTATTATGACTGAATTATGAATGTATATTCATTGTATTTCTATTTGTGTGTAACAAATACTGCAATACCCTACATATTTTGGTGAGGAGACTTAATAATACAGCATGGGTAAAATCAGATTTTTGGTAGATATAGTGCAATGAGTGGTTTCATAGACTATACATGATATGGAAAAGACCTAATAGGCCGGAATGCAAGACTTGACACTACTTTCATGTGAGGGATGAAATTTATTCTAATTGTTAAAAGAACGAAAGCAATATACGGTGTCAAGGAATCGAGGTCTACTAGTTTATAAATGAAGAATGAACTCACTTATATGCCTAGACTTGATATATTGCTATGAGATGTTCATATTAATACTGATGATGTTTATCACGTATAGCATTGTGATATTGATGATGAAATGCTCCGATTTGAGAATTGAGCATTTATGATGTTGATACTGCCTTCACGTACACTTAACTACTAGGCTATGGTAGACCAGTGAGGTCATATATTATTGGCAATAAGCTGGACCATATAGGTCATATATTGGTAATAGGTCGGGCATTGGCTGGACCATAAGGGTCGTTTATGCTCTTGCAAGATGCTGCATTTTGACCGTGTCGGGACTTAATGCATTTATAGTCAGTGTAGTGCTTTAGTGTTATGGTGGTATGACAGTGATGTTGGTAACTTGATAAATTGGTATAGTAGACCAATTATGATTTCAAGTATGATATATGTATAAGTAGACCATTATGATGTTGTTGATTAAATGTGTATATACTAACCTAATGATAATTATTGTATTATGTTAAGTTCTCTTCATTGGGCTTGTAGTTCACACCAGTGTTATCAAAGCCGGACTGAGCTACGATCGAACCTCCGATTCGGGCCTAGCTGGGAACCGTTTTTGGATCAAAACCACAGAAAACCTGTTAGAGCCGTGATTTTCTGCGGTTTTGAAGGTAAAACTGTGAGAGGTGGAAAAATTGATTTTTTTTTTAAATTCCCTTTCAAAATATCAAAAATTAATATTAAAAATGGATATATTTGAAATAAAAAGGTTTCTTACTATTTCTATTCCTTATCATTCATCGTTTTGGTATATTACTCAGAGTTTGAATGTTATTTTTAATATTTATATTAATGTTATTTGTAAAAGGTGTCTTACTTAATGTTATATGTAATATTTATATTATATTGCTACTTTACCGGCTTTGACTGCGGCTGAACCCAGTTGAACCCAAAATACCTCGAAGACGGTTTGTTAGACAGTCTGGTTCTGATAACATTGGCTCACACCCCTCACATTTTAGGAAATGTATCCGAGGAGGAGGAACCTCCATTGCAGGTTTAGGATGAGAAAGTCATTGCCATTGCTTGTATCTCCCACATATGGGAAATACATTCTTTTTGTTTTGTTGGTTGATAAATCACATTTTGTATAAGTACTGCATGTGGTACTTATTCTAAACATGTATTAGACCGCCATGTTACTGTTAGCAACACTAATATAAATATGATTATGTTTTAATCATGCTATGAAAATATTTGTTTGTATGATATATGTTGTATATGAATAGATATATGGTACATGTTTGGATCCACGTGTGAAAAGCATGTATGACATTTTTTTTCTAGGCTTAACTGTTCATCTTGAAGACCCAGCCTAGTTATGATGATGGTTGATTAGGAAATTATATATAAAAAAAAAATTAGTAACGTTCCGAGCCCAGAAACCGATCAGTCGTTACAGTGAAGCTATGGCTCTTTACCAAGTTGTGCAGGACTTAGCTTGAGCTTATGTTGTTTATCTCGGAGCTAAGAAGGACTTGAGCCACACTGTCCTACTTGTAAACTTGGCAATTTATTTTCACATGATAAAGGGTGAAGAACAATTTTCTTCATTGCCATCCAAGTATTAGATTTGGCATCCATTGATCAACCATGATTTATAACAACGTTTCTTTGTTGATGTTGTTTAAACTCCAAGTCCTTCACTTTTAATTTTTTTAATTTTTTTCTTTTTTAATATAGATATTTCATTTCACATTGGACGTGAGATAAATTCCACGGATACATGAAATCACCTATAAAACTTATATATCAGATAAGTCCTATAAAACTTATGTATCAAGTAAGTCCGAGAAACATTGAACACAAATCTCTAATCAATTGAGCCATTGATCCACACTGTCCTACTTGTAAACTCGGCAATTTATTTTCACATGATAAAGGGTGAAGAACAATTTTCTTCATTGCCATCCTAGTATTAGATTTGGCATCCATTGATCAACCATGATTTATAACAACGTTTCTTTGTTGATGTTGTTTAAACTCCAAGTCCTTCACTTTTAATTTTTTAATTTTTTTCTTTTTTAATATAGATATTTCATTTCACATTGGACGTGAGATAAATTCCACGGATACATGAAATCACCTATAAAACTTATATATCAGATAAGTCCTATAAAACTTATGTATCAAGTAAGTCCGAGAAACATTGAACACAAATCTCTAATCAATTGAGCCATTGATCCACACTGTTCTACTTGTAAACTCGGCAATTTATTTTCACATGATAAAGGGTGAAGAACAATTTTCTTCATTGCCATCCAAGTATTAGATTTGGCATCCATTGATCAACCATGATTTATAACAACGTTTCTTTGTTGATGTTGTTTAAACTCCAAGTCCTTCACTTTTAATTTTTTAATTTTTTCCTTTTTTAATATAGATATTTCATTTCACATTGGACGTGTGATAAATTCCATAGATACATGAAATCACCTATAAAACTTATGTATCAGATAAGTCCTATGAAACTTATGTATCAAGTAAGTCCGAGAAACATTGAACCGAAATCTCTAATCAATTGAGCCATTGATCCACACTGTAACACTGTCCTACTTGTAAACTTGGCAATTTATTTTCACATGAGAAAAGGTGAAGAACAATTTTCTTCATTGCCATCCAAGTATTAGATTTGGCATCCATTGATCAACCATGATTTATAACAATGTTTCTTTGTCGATGTTGTTTAAACTCCAAGTCCTTCACTTTTAATTTTTTATTTTTTTCTTTTTTAATATAGATATTTCATTTCACATTGGACGTGAGATAAATTCCACTGATACATGAAATCACCTATAAAACTTACGTATCAGATAAGTCCTATAAAACTTATGTATCAGGTAAGTCCAAGAAACATTGAACCGAAATCTCTAATCAATTCATGTCAATCGTCTAGCATAAAAATGACTAATATTCATTTCAAGCATAGATAAGACTGCTAAGGATGGTGGTTCCAACCTTGAGAGGGGGAAGAAGGATTCTTATGGGAAAGGGGGCTGTGAAAATTGTGTTGAGTTATATCGTCATCTCCCTTAATCATAAATCCCCAAAATTTGCAAGGTTGACAACAACATTTTTTAATATGAAATTCGGTGCTAAGGGTTAATTGGATGAGTGTTACTCCACCCTTTAATCCTCTATAAATGTTATGAGATTGGGATGGGAGTTTCGATAAGTTTATGCAAAATCTGTACATTTATCTGTTGAGTTCTTATTTTTCAAACAAAACTGAAATATAGAATCGAAAATTTTCAGATAAAATATTCTTTGATACTGTTTAAGAGTAAAAAATTAAAATAAATTAAAGTTTTTGTTAAAATGGACCGATATTGACCAATATTTTGGCCCATTTAGGCCAAAACTTCGGTTTGTTATACTGTCTCTGCATTTCCAATAAAGTTCAACATTTATAAGATTGTCATATTGGGTTGAAAATGAAAAATCTTTTTTTTTTAAGTGGATAGCTGTGTCAAAATTGTTGATGGACCATGGTTTAGAAATACAAGTCCACTCCCATGTCCAAATGAGTTAGTTCGACAAGAAGGAGTCACATAAATCAAAGGTCGAATTATCCAAGAAGAATTGAAGACTCGTCCACTTTATGCATGAAAAGTCAAGCTAAATCCATCAATCAAGCAACCATTATAAAGACTTGGCCTTGAAACTTGAAACTACTTAATTGGCCATAATTGGATACAACAAAGATAATAGTGTTTAAGGCCCATTTCCCTAACTTCGAAAGCCACTCCATTTGACCCAAAATCGATCTAAGATCATGACATATAGGTCATATGGTCTAAATTCACCTAAATGACCCTCAATTGTCTTTTTTTTTTTTTCTACTAAATTCAACCCTTTTCCTTTTACACAAATTTGAGCTCACATGCATGGAGAAGCCTTCGTGGAGAAGTCAAGTCAAATTTTTAGTAAGGATTTAAAAGAAGAAACTTGGAATTTAAAGAGGGAATCAGTACCAAAATTGGTAGTCTTACTTTGTAGATAGATTTAAGGTATCAAACAACATAGGATATTGATGAAATTAGGTTTTTAAAAGGTTATTTACTTACATTTCCAATGTGTCCAAGTTTACAAAATTTTGATTGACGTAGTCCAAATTATAACCAATTTTGTGAACAGGTGTCAAGTGGTAATGTGAAAATGGGAAGTCGGTTATACATATTTTGAGAAGCTTTGAACAAATGGCTAGGATTTGTTTTTAATTTAAGTAGGTGGAATCAATGGTGATGATGAGTGGCACTCTTGTAAAGAACACACAAGTTTGATAATTCAATAAGAATTTCCATCCCTTGGGCGAATTTCTCCTCTCTCTAGTTTGAGTTTGAGTGTTTTGTATCTTCTAATTTTTTTCTTAGTTTACTGAAGAGTCTAGAACAATTTTTGTCCCATTTTGGGTAAATTTTATCCTTCTATCTCTAATTGAATTTCAAGAATTCAATTCTTGAATTCATTAATTTCTTAAGTGATTTTGCTCTAGTTTGAGTTTGAGTGTTTTATATCTTCTAATTTTTTTCTTAGTTTACTGAAGAGTCTAGAACAATTTTTGTCCCATTTTTGGTAAATTTTATCCTTCTATCTCTAATTGAATTTCAAGAATTCAATTCTAGAATTCATTAATTTCTTAAGTGATTTTGCATGGGGTCAATTTTTCCTAAGGAAGAAATCGACCTTATTCTTTAGTTCGGTGAGAATTTGGAGGTTCTGGTTAGCTTCTAAGGCCGTACTATGTGTCGTACATCCAAGTGGGTGACTAAAAAGCACTTCTACGTCGAAGTTGGTTTAAAGATCTCCCTAGACAATCGATTCTTCGGATCCGAACTCTCTCGGAGAATTTCTTCTCTCTTAAGGTGGAGGCATAAGTAGATTTTACAACCGACCATACCCTTCATCATATATATTCATGAATCTAAAAATTCAGCAGTGACAAGTTTCAGAACTACCAAAACACATTATAATATTTCAGTTACCTATTTTAATTTTGGCAAAACTGAGATTTGATTTAGTAAAGCAGTTTATGTGCATGTATGCTCGTGTTTTACAAAGGATACAAACACACAATGGAGATCAAAATAATGCATGGATAACAACTATATTTGAAATCGTCAAAAAAAAAACCCTCATCTACACTCTACAATTGAACATCGTCTTCTACAGATAAATACCTTAAAAACCTTGGAAAACATCTCCATATGTCCTTTACAATTAACAAACATAACAACAATGTAAGAAAGGTAGAAAACCAAAGGAAATGAGAGAGAGAGAGAGAGAGAGAGAACCCCAAATGGTTTTTATGTAAACTAACACTGGTTTCCAATCCTCAGATCACTTGAATTAGTCCTTCGACATTCTTCAACCAATGCATTACGTGCCGACAGGATTCCTCCTGGGACGAGGGATCGATCGAATGCCGCACTGTCGGTCCAGTCCTTGAGAAGCTCCTCTTGGCCCCATATCTCTGGTATCCAAACACGACCTGCAATATCACTCCTGTGTATTTGCAGCTTCTCTCGTCCACCATCTTCTTGCATGGTATCAGAACAGCCAGGTTCTTTTGCAATTTCCACCGGAGTGCAATCTGAGGGAGGACAAGGAGAAGAATTCTGTAATTCAACCCCATCAGGTTGATGGGTCTTTCTTGGTTTCGATGAAGCGACCGGATTCCGGTCACTGCAACTTCGACGTTTCCGCTTAAGAGGGCGAATCATGTTTGATGGGTTTCTGCTGGTTTCTTCTCTTCTTCTTCTTTCTTGTTGTTTCTCAAAGTTGCTATTATTTCTAAGTGTTGGAATAGTGAAGAGATGACATGAATGGATATATTGGTGTGTGGGTGTTGAGGAAGTAGAGAGAATGAGTGGGGCTATGGTGGACAAGTGGCAGTAGCAGACGGTTCTTTTGTATGGTTAAGGAAATTGGTACGTGTCATGGTAGTGGCAGTGCAAAGTATTGTGTGGTGTGAATGGACATGAAGAGGGGAATTGAATTTGCATGTGGGGATTCCTTTTAGGAAGGTGTGAGGTTGAAGATGATTGGGAAACTTTGATTTATAGGACTTTTGTGCCAATTGGATTTTTTATTTTGATTGGTTACTTTTGGTGGCACAGACACATCGGGGGGTAAAGTGGTAGGGTTTATATAATATTTGTGGATGGAGACATGGACAAGTGAGATATTTTGGTGACATACACCAATCTATCGTTTCTTCGTCTCTTTTATTCATTAAAAAATTACCTTTTTTTCTCTTTCCTTTTTTAATTTAGTAGAAAAAAACTACAATAAACCCAAATGCAGAAAACGTCTCATTCCACTTCACATGAAAGAATATAAATAAATAAAAAGGTATTTTAGAAAAAGTGATAGCACTTATGTAGGATTGAAACTTGGGTGGGTTTTAATCCAACCCGCATGATCTAATTCGAGAAATCAAGTAAGTTGGGTTTTACATTTTTAAAATTAAGATAGGGTTGGGTTGAAGAAATGAAATTTGAATTAAATTTGGGTCGAGTTGGATCAGGTCTAGGTTTTTTTTTAAATTGATTTGACCGGATCTGACCCACTTAAAATATTTAATATAACACTCGAGTTGAGTCGGGCCAACACTTAGGTTGAGTTGGGTCAGCAATTTGGGTCTGATTGGATTGAGCAATTCAGGTTGGGTCAAATAAGGTTCAATAATTTTTAATATGGATTAGATTGGATTTATTAAAACTCGGCCTGACCTACTCGAGTTTCAGCCCTCCACTTACATAATGTAAATGAGATAAGACTTATCATTAATTTAAAATTAGGATGCAGACAAAATCTCCATCTATAACAAGGCTTTTAAAATTAGAGTCATTTTGAGTTATTTCGAGCAGGGAAATTAATCTCGACCGATACGATATGTATTGGCCATACTATAGGAATATCAGCCGATATTCGATTCTATCGATTTTTTTTTTAAAAAATGAAATATCATACAAATATCGGCCGATATTTTTCGATTTCAATTTTTTTCTTCAGGCCTCCTATAATTTTTTTACTTTCACTAAAATTTATTGAAAATAAGTTATAATGATTGGATCTTAAAAAAAAAAAAAAATTATAAGATCTCTATCCATCACAACCTTCATGAATATTCATTGAGTCCTATTTCTAAATAAAATATACAAAGAAACCCACCAACACTCAAGTAATAAGTAAACATATGAGGGATGGATATTTATATTTAGAATTAGTTCTTTTCTTTTCTATCCTCTATTTATTTATTTTTTAGTTATTTACTGGAACAACTATGGTAGAGGCACGGTCTAAATATGTCAATCAAGTCAACTTAAATTGTATAAATTTTTAAAACCTTGCCAATTTTACGGTAATAATTTTTTTTAACTTTTAATAAATCGCGATTTAATAAAATATGAGGAAGACATTATTTGTGTGTCGTTTTGCTTTGCTTTAAAAATAAAATTAAAAAGTTTCATAAGATGTCCACAAGTTGACACGGAATGCATACAAATGTGATGTCCTGTCAAAATATTTAGAATAAAGAATTTAAAAGAAGCAAAATGTTGAAAACTTTTCATAGAAGAAAGATTTATTCTTACTAGAAACAATAAGTTGTTACGAGATATCTACAAGTTTCTTCATCCCTTTAGCTCTTCTAAATGTTTATTGTTTAGAACCTATCTAGTGTTGTTAGAAAAAATTAATTATATATTTATACATTATAAAAAAGAAAAATGTAAACGGATAAATAGAGCTAAAATAGCAAAAATAATCATAAATCATATTTTACAAGTACTATATACAGTAAAACCTCTATAATGTAATATAGTTGGGACCCTACTCCATATATTACATCATAGAGGTTATTGAATTAGAGAAATTAGGAGTATTTCTTTTTAAAACTCTCCCCCATAACTAAATCGTCGTTGGGCTTCTCCTCGAGGGAAAAAAAAGGTCATTTCCACAGACTGGGAGACCATCTAGCCAAAGCGGCAGATCTCCTTGCCCAAGTTTTGCATTGACATCCGACGATCTAAAGTTTAGATGATATAGTTTGTGAGGTCTTTAGTCATTTTTATAGTAATTTTGTATTCTGAACGTATAGAATATTACTTTACAAAATGGTAGGGGCAATATATTTTTTATTCTAAATGTATTAAGTAATGAGTTAGAGAAATTTATTACATTTGAATGGGCCCGAGTCAAGACTAGCAGTAGATATTATTTTAGAAAGGTTATAGACAGAGAGTTTACTATATATATATAATTAAAGTAGACTGGTCATATAGACACCACATTTTCTACCAGGAGACACCTCTTTTCATTTTTAGGTGTGAAATTACCAATTTGCCCTTCCGTGTTTTGATAGTCCGATTGAACCTCCCGTTAATTATCGTCCTATCGAAGGTTGTGGAGGGAACGTTCGATCGGACGATTCCACGAATCGTTTGAACGAATGTTGTGGAGAGGGATTTCAAAAGAGGTCGTTTCTCGACTGATTTTTACAAACAAGATATCAAAATTCATCTACCCTGAATTTTATGACCTTTGAAACTGATTTTAAGTGAAAATGGTATAGTTTTGGACTTCAAAAACCGTACCCAAAGAATTAAGAAAAAATGACATTCCCTCTTCATTTTTTGGGTACAATTTTTTAAGTCTAAAACTATACCCTTTTAACTTAAAATCAGTCTCGAAGTTCATAAAATTCAGAGTAAATGAATTTTGATATGTTTTTTTGTAAAAATAGGCTGAGAAACCGCCTCGTTTGAAAACCCGAGTCAAACGCGCAAAGGTTACAGTTGACAGAGAGGTCGTTTCTCGACTGATTTTTATAAACAAGGTACTAAAATTTATCTACTTTGAATTTATGAACTAAAGGACTAATTTTAAGTGAAAAATGTATAGTTTTGGGCTTAAAAAATCGTACCCAAAGAATTAAAAGGGAAGACCATTTTTCCTTAATTCTTGGGGTACGATTTTTTAAGTCCAAAACTATACCATTTTCACTTAAAATCAGTCCCAGATTTCATAAAATTCAAAGTAGATGAATTTTGATACCTTGTTTGTAAAAATCGGTCGAGAAACGACCACTTTGCCAAGTGTAACACTTGTGCGTTTTGCTTGGGTTTTTAAACGAGGCGGTTTCTCAACCTATTTCTACAAACAATGTATCAACATTCATCTACTCTAAATTTTATGAACTATAGGACTGATTTTAAGTGAAAAGGGTTAAAAAATCCCTCTCCACAACATTCGTTCAGACAATTCTTGGAATCGTACATTCTCTCCACAGCCTTCGATCGGACTATAATTAATAGGAGGTTCAATCAGACTATCAAAACACGGAATGGCAAATTGGTAATTTCATACCTAAAAATGAAAAGAGGTGTCTCCTAACAAAAAATGTGGTGTCTATATGACCAGCCTTAAAGTATCTTTAGAGAAACTTTAAAAATAAGATTCTTTTCAAACAAATTATTAAATGGTGCTTTGATTATCCATTTCAATGGTTTCTCTTGGTGATGAAATCCAAGGCAATAATGGATATTGGAGACATTTATTATTTTTTTACTGAAATGCCATGTGATTTATAACCTTTCAAGGTGGATCTTTATATAATTTATACTATTTTTAAAATTAGAAATTACTAAAAAAATTTAGAAAAAAAGGGTTCTGAGTTATAGCACCTAGGAAAATTCCATAATGGATTCGGGCTTGAAATATTAAAGAGATTCCAAAGCAAAACTCACTTAATCAAATTTTATGTCCTAAGGTGTATTATGGTTAGCTGATAATTTTAAGTATTTTGGCCCATTTAAATGTGAGAGAAGCAAGGCATTCTCCATCAAACATGTAGCACTTGCACCATCTTTACATTATTATTTTGTCATCATCATCATAATCATCATCCAACATCTTATCTATTTGGAGTCGGCTTTATAAGTTTTTTTTTTTCAATTGACTCTATAAAAAATCATACCATGAGTCATTCTATAGTCTAATACATTTTTTATCTCTTCCTTCCACATTTTCAATGGTCACCCTCTCTTCCTAGTGCCTTCGACGCATAGCCTTTCAACTCTACATACTGGGACTATGTTTGGTCTTTTATTAAGATGACCAAGCCACCTCAAAGAAAATTCTTTCAATTTGTTATCTATGGGAACTATTTTTGTACTATTATCTATTCATTTCTAATTCTATGGGCACTTATCTTTTTTTGCCACTCTTTGGAGCCTGTGGTGGGAAAGGAACAATAGGCTTTTCAGAGATTCAAGTAAGTCCAGTACAGGGGTTGGGTGACGCGCTCTTGCAAAGTGTGCTTCTTGGGCTGTCTCGTTGCAGGTGTTCCGTAACCTCTCAATGTCAGATATTTTACACGCATGGAAAGAATGTGCTGATCTTGTCTGAGGAATCATTGTTTTGGTTTCTTTCCCAATTATCTTTATTGCTAGTTTTTATACTTCATATTTTGTACTTGCACATCTTGTGCCTCTTTATTAGTATATATATATATATATATGAACTATTTCTAAAAAACATTAAACTATTCATCTAATGTACCATATGCATCTCTGCGTCTTAACGTTGTTTTTTTTTTTTTATTCAATGTCCAACATTATGCTTCGTATAACATTACAATTCTAACAATTGTTTTAAAAATTATCCTTTTAGGCGAAGGAGGACTTTTTTATTATACAAGACCTCACTAATTTGCTTATATTTTGCACGGCCTGCTCATATCCTATTCGTTATAAGTAAGTTGAAACCTCCTTAAAATTCCACAATAATAGCAGAAAAAACTCTAAGAAAGATTTGGCAAGTAGGTGAAGCATGGATTGACGGACTTGCTTGACGTCCCACCCTTGTAAATTATTACATCATTATTTGAAATAAAATAGAAAAAACAAAAACTAACCAATTTACTTGGTGCCCAAGCTTGGAGAAGGTTTTTTTTTTTTTGTTTTCTTTCCATGGAAAAGTATAAAAAGAATCTTGTGATGGTAGAACAATCCTATCAAATCTCTTATCTGTTAAGATCTGGGCTTCCAACCCAAAAGAGTAGTCTGTTAGGTAGAGTGACCCAAGTCTTTTATAGACCCCTAAATTTCCCTCTACATTTCCAATCTGGGACTCGTTTGCAGCAACCCCAATGATCCCTTTCTCGGACGAGGACCTCCGGTGGAGAGAGCGACGCCGGCTATGCCGTTCACCTGAGGGATCTCCTGAACCTACATGAGATCGTCTAAAACCTGAGTCTGATACCACTTGTTAGGACCTGAGCTTCCAACCCAAAAGACTAGCATGTTAGATAGAGTGACCAAATTCTTTATAGACTCTTAAATCTCACTCTACACTTCCAATGTGAGACTCATTCGCAGCAGCCCCAATATTATCCTTGGCATATGAGCCTTTTAAATGGATCAAAATAAGCCTAAATTGAACAATTAAGGGCCCAACCCATATCTCAACCAGGCTTTTCATTTTAAAATTTTGGGACCAAAAAGAACCGTTTAAAGACCTCTCTTTGAACTCTCGAATTTTTCATGGGCTTGTAAGACAATTTTTCCACAATCTTGTCATCAAATTCATTCATGTCTTCTTCAAAATAATTCTCGAGAATACCCACATTACTATAATTTGTTTTTGCATAAGTTCAATTCTATCCAATTGAGCTCAGGTTGGGCACGGCGTCAGGAGTATTATAAATAATTCAAAAATTAATTAATTTAATTTGCTTGCGTCTCTAAATTAATTATAAATTTAAATTTGAGTCCTCTCAATCTTCTTTCAATAAATTAGACTTGTGAATGACTTACAAAACAAATTGACAATTTTTTTTTTCTTATTAAGGCCGTTCATGCATCTCATTTAAAGAAGACTTTATCTTATTAATCCTTAGAGTATATAAAAACTTTTCAATTCATTAAAACGATTAAATAATAATAAAAATATCTTTTTAGATTGAGAGTAATTTGAACTCAAGAAATTGACAAATGTTATAAGCGAATAGCTTTTATAAGTTCTGTAACAGTTGACATTTTGAACCATTTCAAATTAAGAGTAGACAAAAACAATTGTGACAGTCCTTAGGCTCAACTAACTGGACATATGTATTGTTGTAATGGAACCTTTGGCAATGGATTCCACGTGGGTGCACCCTCTCTTTGGCCCCACCCACCTGATCTGAGTAACATCGATGATGATCGATCATGTCCATACAAAACGGTGGGCCCACCCTCAACATCAGACCTTTATGAAGGTGACATTCAAGTGTGTACTGAAAGGCAGTATGATGGGATTTAGTCATGTCTCCGAGTGAATGTCTAAGTCTGTGGAGCAGGGGTTCAAATATCGGCCGAAACATATTGTATCGGCCGATATATCGTATCGGCCGATATATATCGGTTTCGAAGAGTCCTATATCGGCTGATATCTTATCGTATCGGCCGATATTTACAATATCGGTCGATATATCGGCCGTACCATATCGGCTGATATTTAAAAAAAAGAGGAGGAGAGAGAAAAATATCAGCCGATATCGATATTTTAACCCCTGCTGTCGAGACGATGGTGGGGCACATCACATGAAGAAGAACTGATGGTTACTTCTGAAGATATAATTTTTTCTAATAGAGGGTTAGTAATTTTATTTAAAAGAATACAAGTAAAAATAAGTGAACAGACCGCACATAATAACAAAAACCCACAACTCGAGAGGTTAATTTGATTGTCAATTCCCACTCCTGACAAGTCTTAAGATCAAACTCTCTTATACAAAAAAAACTACATCTCTTAATTTTGTATCCGATATATATGAATTGAAAGGTTTACATGTGGTTTAAGAATTAGTCAGGTGAGACGTCTGAATATCTTAATATTAAAAAAAGAAAAAACCTACAGGACCAACAGACAGTAAAAAGGAAGAACACTAGTCACAGCCTGGCCCATAATAATGAAAGGAAAAAGCCCACAACCTAGATCAGGTACAAAGCGAATATGAAAATGTCCAATGACAGGGTCCAGCCAAAGAGGAGCCCACAACCCGGGCCAGGTCCAAAACAATGTAGGAAATTTTAATATTTTATGACAAGGAAATCTGCAAGGAGGGATCAGCGAGATTGATTTGATGAAAGGTGGGTAGGACGCATATAGAAAACTCTATTACTCTAGTTTAATTTAGTTTTAATAATATTACTATTGTTTGTTATATTTTAATCTTACTAAATTAAAGTATAAAATGTTGACAGATATCACTTAAATATTTATTAATTTGATATAACTAAGTAAAATAGATAACCATTACAAAGCATTATTTTAAATATATATTTTATTAATTTAAATTGGGTGATTATATATAAATGAAATATTTTTTAAAATTTTAAAAATCAATTATTTATTTAATTAATAAATTTATTTTATGATAAAAATACTCTCTCCATCCTAAAATACTAGTCTTATTTCAAAAAAAATTATATTTTAAAAATCATTTTCGTGTATGATATGAATGTTTTTTGGTTAGTAAAATTACGAATAACTCTCGATGAACTTAATTTAATACTCATTGAGTTTTTCATAACTATGAGCAATGCATAATTGCAGACGATGAGAGTCAAAGGTGAAAATAATTATAGAATACCGCATATGGGCAAGTCAAACCTTATAAAAGAAGTTTTTCTTCCCATCACGTTAGAATTTATCTAAAAAAAAAATCTTATATAAATTTGTTATTCAAATTTAAAATCGTACTATTTACAAAGCCACTTGCTAGCATCCCATTCTTCCTTCAAATTCTATGAATTTCTTCTTTCTTTTTTCCTAAATACAAATGACAAACAGCTTATACATATCTGGTTTTTCCTGCAAAAGGTGGAAGCTATAAAAATTATAAATAAGAAAATATCAATTGGAAGCAGTATAAAAAAGATTGGAATCAAAAGAGAAGAAAAATAAAAAGAAATACAAAGATGCATGGAAGAAAACAAAAAGATAGAAATAATAGAAAAAGTGTAAAGTAAGAAATGAGAGAAATCAACCTACCAAGCGTCTTCACATTAACAATTTGATCATTGGCCGGAAATCTGATCTATCCTTTTTTTGCACTGCCTTCTTGGGCTAACAGCATTGACACTACCATTCAGTATTTTTTTGTCCCGGAGTGTTTTCTGAACTATAATGTGTTGTAATTTGGTTTCTATGGGATATTCCCTTTATTTTTGGTTTGCCTCGCCCGGGTTGTGAGCTTTTTTATTTTTCCGCACCCCTTTTGTAGGTATCCTCTGTATATTTGAAAATGTTTTTCCCTTTCTGTTAAATGAAACTTACTATATCATTCAAAAAGAAAAAAGAAATCTATCTATGCCATCAATTGGTCTTTTCTTTTTTTAATTTTAATTTGTATTATTAAAAAAATCAACTATACAAATTGAAAATAGACTTGATAAACTACAAATAGTCAAATTTCAGTCTTAAACTCAATTTTTAGCCATTTGATGATCTCCATAGACAAATTCACCTTATATCCTTGAGGATGAAATTCACCACAATTGTATCTCATCAAGTTTAATTTCAATCCATATGATTAAATTTTTTATATAATATCTATAAAAATTAGAAAAAGAAGAAAATAAACCAAGTGCAACCTTTCATTTCTTCTTTTTTGGATAACGAGGGTATCCCTCAGGTATTGACCCAACAAGACTAATCCCCTAGAGCCCACACCAGCCGGCCTAGATAAGTCAGATGGTAACACCAAGATTTGATCCCAGGACATGAGGGAGCAAACCCCATGCCAAGGATCATTGGGCTACACAAGTGTATGCACTAATTTTTAATGTAAAAACAAGAAAGAAAGAAAACTCTTCTATGTAGAGATCTTTTAAAGTTTGAGACATATTAATCGGTACCGCATGAACCCTATTTCAGACCATATTATATTAATCAATATTTTTTATGACCAAGGTATCCAAGTCTCTTAGAGTACCCCGCTAATCCTCGGGGAAAGTGCAAGCTTTCTACCCACACACCGAGTAACTTTACAGAGAATGGTCCTTTGAAATAGAGTGAGAATCAAACTGAACTCTCACTTCCTGAGACGGGTTCCTGGTCATCACTCCAACCCCTTTAGATTATCATATTAATCAATATCACATCTAATAAGTTTTAAAGAAAACTCCAAATAAAGGGATCTTGGCTTGTTCAATCTAGATATCCCTGATTAGGTTAGGAGGGGCATCTCCATGCGGAAGCGAGTTCATATCCAATATTGTGACTCAATATCTCAGAAAATGAGTCTCAACTGAATTATGAAACCCGTGTTCTAGCCTTAGCATGAGAGGTCGAATTGCTAGGAAATAGAGTGGGCGACTAATAATAAGAAGAGAATAGAAGAAGGTGTGGAAAAATTTAGAACCCTTGCATGTTACTCCCTCCGTCCCATTTTAGTTATCCCATTTTAAATATTTGATTTTTTTAAGGAAAGGATCTCAAAAGGCTTATGAACTTCTCTCCAAGAGTAGATAGATAAAGAGAGAGAATCAAAATGACATGTCAAACAACTATTTTAGAACAGTCCCAAAATGCATATCAGATAACTAAATTGGAAGAAGAGTACAATTTAAATCTTGATTGATACATATCAAGGAACCATATGTCAATACAGGATCAATGAGTACAGATCAAATTAGTTGTACCTGAAATTAAGAAAGGACAAGAGACGAAGAGAGAAAACTAGGCCCCACAATGATTTAAAAAAGAAAATCTGCTAGGGACACCGTCACGGACGCAATGCCTCGCCTGTGACGGTGTCCATTCAGCCGTCTCGCGAGCACAGCACAACACCATGCAATGTTGTTGTGGCCTATAGGTCGATACATTACGTATTGGCCAAATTTTCTACGTGAGGCTGGTACTTTCATTTTTCTTTTTTCTAAAAGAAAAAATTTATAAATAAAAATGATACTGTATCAGCCGATGCACCAGTGCTCATGATTGAAAACCTTGATCACATGTTGCTCTCCATTTCAACTGGAGATGATGGTCCAAACTCTTCTCAAAAGCCTTCAAATCATTCTTATAGAAACTTCTTAAAAACTTGACATGTTATTTGGATGTCCTTGTAGATACAAGGTGTGTTCAAGTATACGGATTTGGCAAATGTCCTAAATCTATTTAAAGAAAAAAACAGCTACATATGTGAATCCTAGTCAATAAGTCAAGGCAACAACAATGAGACATTTGAATTCAATCATCAATACTGAAAGTAAATGAACAAGTATATGATAATATGATTCTATCAATGGTAGAGAATACCTAAATGACCATTCCTTGAGCTGCTAAAGGAAAATCTAACAAGAATCTAAAAATTTCAACATTTGGGTGAATCTCAACAATGGGAGAATTTGGGTAAAATCTAAAAGAGGGGATGTGATATTCTCATCTTGCCAACATTTCAAGATCTCATGATATTTTACATTTTTCTCTTTTTTTCCATTTTAATGAAAAAACCACAATAATGCCATGGTATTTCTAGTATGCTAAATGCCAAGTGAGCCACAAGAAAATGTGCCCATCAAAGTTTATATGGATTAAGAGAGTATGAAATAATTTAAGGGAAATTGCATTGATTCCCCTCATGCATCTAAGGGTTATTTACGTATTTTTGGGTTAGTAAACACCACATCATTAAATTCCATTACTTAAGAATTCTATTACACCCACTTTGACAGAATCCAGTATTCCATGAATTTTTGTACTTGAGGAGGGTCCCTTATATGGGAGAATCTCTCATTCCAAATGCGCCCCATAATTGGTGCTTAATAGAAATTTAAGAACGGCTCTTATAGTCCATTTAAATCGTTCCAATACATTCACTTTTCTTTTTTAACAGAGTTTGCAACAGCTATTAGAGGTCTTGAAGAGTAATGGATGGAATGGCTTGGTAAGAAATGATGACGAGTGCCATAAATCGTTTGTTCCATTCTCATTTCTGAGAACAGCTACCAAACAGATGAATGTGGATCCTCTAGAGCTGAACTTCATTGGGTGATTTTGGGTGCTTTAATTTTTTATTTTATTTTTGAACGGTAATTTTGGGTGCTTTATTTAGTTCAGTTGTAGAGGATCTAGACTCCAAACAGATACAATGGATCACTAGAATGGTGGGTTCATTAAATCGGTTGCACAACTAAAGCCAAATTTGGATTGCAGACAAAAAAAATTCAGATAATTCATTCCAAAGTGGTAAAGATGAAATCGAAAAGACTCACAGGTGATTAAAAAATTTACCCAACTTTGAATAAAATGTAGAGAGCCTGTCCACATTTGATGTGTGTGATTCATAATTGTGAAGTACTGGAATGGTACCAGCAAAATGATTCAGAAAGTAAAGGTCAAAGATAAAAATCTGTTAATAGTTGTAGGAAAAAACATGTCCACGGTAATAATATCCACAAGATTAATAAAAATATGTGGGTGCCATACTAATAAATTGAACTAAGACAAGAAGACAACAATCGAACAATGAAACAAGGCATTATCTGCATTCTGGAATTATTGATACAATTTCAAGCACTAGGCATCTCAATGTCCTGCGATGTGTATTAAATCCATGGGCAGGGATTCCAACTTACAGGACAGAAGCATGAAAAGAATTAAGTTATATACAACAATAAATACCTCAAGTTCTAGGATAGCGAGAGCGCCCCTTCTTCTTAAGAAATTCTGGGATCTCCACAGATCCACCATCCATGAAAGATGAGGAGGATGGACGCGGATTAACTCCAATGGCGGAATCACTGTGTGGTAGTCGAGTCCCCTGTATAGATTCATCAAGTCCAAGAAAAACAGAATTGTTTAAAACCTGAGGATATTCACTTAGACTGAAGCTTTTCTTGCATTTCTGTGCAAGATCTGGTCCAGTCACTGAGTTAATCTCACCATTAACTTTTCCTATTTCAAAAATAGGCTGGTGAACCATTTACTTGACCATGAGTACAAGGACATTGATGGTTCAGAAAGAAATGAAAGAGATCCATAATCAATATAAAGACTTGACCAACTTATAGGTGGATCTAGAGGTGCAACCTGGGTGGGCCGGATCAGGTCCTAAGTCAATTTGAGCTAGGGCAAAGTGCAAATATAGGCCATGTGCTCATATTGGGCTCATGCGGGCCTAAATGATTTGAAATCAGACTTGGGTCCTAAAAATGAATAGGGGCCCATATGGGCTCTCAGGTTTTCAGACCCTTAAACTAAATTTAATTTTAAATCATTATACTATTAGATCTCTAACATTAAGGGATAGTTGTTCATAGTTTATTTCACAAAAACCATTGATAGAATTTATCACCTAAAATAAAATTCTTTTTCCATCGCACAAATCATCATCAGAATCACTAATTCTATTACATCTATCACATCAATCAAGTTCCCAAATTATTCTTTCACTTCTAATCAACTCATATAAAAGTCCAAACAAATAAGCCCCTAAATAAAAATAACTTCTATGTTTCACGTTCTATCACTCAAAATAATAAAATTAATTCCTCAAAATAAGGGTAATAAGTTTGCTGAAAGGAGAGGAGAAAGATGCATAGAGTTGGAAAGTAGAGAGTGATGAGAAAAAAATTAGATGACTAGGATTAAGTTTAGAATGAATAAATATGATTTAATAATGTGAAAAAATTAAAAAAATTAATTAATCATATATATTATTTAATATTAATTATAAAATATAAAATATATATTAAATATCATAAGTCCTAGAGTTCAATTCGGGCTTTTGGGTCGGGTCAAGTGCCAAGAATGCAAAGCCCCAGACTATCCAAATTTAAATGGACCTGTCTGAAATTCGGGCCCATGCCCTAACCAAGAAGAGTCGGGCTCTACATTTTTTGGGTCGGGTCCATGTCGGCATGGGTTGGGCCCGACCCAAGTTGCACCGCTAGGTGGATCAGCATATTTATGAGACAGTGGGCCCGGCCTCATGCAGCCTACATATTGCAACATTTGTGATGAAAACAACCCTCTCGATATTGTTTTTGCATGAATATCCTTAGCAAGAATCCAATACCATTCTGCAAGAACATTGTGCGACAAAGACATCCAACGTAATCAAGCTGGTTAAACATACCTGTGAAGGCCTGCCTTCTGTTTCATCCTGTCGTTTGAATCCAGTAGCAATAAGGGTTATGCTCACCTGATTTAGTAATTTAGAGCAGTCTATTAGCATGATAAATACGATTGTCTCGTGAGCTTTCGTGGTAGAAAGCCCCCCCACAGAAAGGCATTTACATGGTCAACCACATCACAAGAAAAATTCTCCATCTATTTCAACCATTTCTAGGAAGAATAAACCAGTGGAAAATATGATAACCATTCTATAAGTCCAATGGAAACATGTTCATCATCAATGCATTCATCTTATTTGTCGATTTGATCTCCACAAAGTGTAACTGGAAAGGGACTTGTGACATTAGGTGGGTTCCTTTTGTATTGTACCATTGTACACAATTCACTTCATTATGCATAAATCAAATGATTTATATTTAATGAAACAATAGGCAGATGGTTAAGTATATGTAGAACACCATTAAACCAAAAAACAAAAGGGGAATATGACCAGAACACTGAAATTTACAATTTTAAGGTAATGTGCCATCATTTAACTCACATCCTGGAAAAACAATCTCTTGTTTAGAAAAAAAAATAACAAGATATGCCACTTCTTTTTTTCTAAAAGAAAAAAAAAAAGGAAACTTGAGAAATTAGTTTCAGAATCCCCTTCTTTCCAAAAATTTGCCCCTCCCTCAAAATTTCAAAAAGCTAAACGTTGCAGATGGTAAGAGATTTTTACCAGACAATATACAATGCCACACCCACAGGATTTAGAGTTTCAGAGGATTTTCAGTTGCAAGGATGAGTGCTTTAGAAGAGAACACAGATAGATTGCCAACAATGAAAACCCACAAAAGGAACTTAGTCAATAAATTCACTGGTTATTCTCAGAAGAAACATAGCATAAGTGAAGAGTGCCTCGCCAAGGTGTTGCTGAATGAATGAAAGTGGCAATCAACTCAAATTTACATGGTGCATTGTGGAAGACATCATATGAGCAATTTGAACAGCAATCATATTATGACAATATATGGGGTTAGGTTAACAAATACGAATGCCAACATCAGATAGAAGTTTCTGTAGCTAGATAATCTCAGAGGACGTGGGTCAAGAATAAACTCTGTTTCAGTAAGAGATGTAGATGCATGTTTTATTACAAGGAGACGGCGGCGGACTGGAGGTTACAAACAAGCACGTTGGGATGGTGGAAGATGCCAGGAGGTAACTCATAAGCAGCAAAAAAATCCAAGGAGAAGGAAGTTTGATCACCCTCTCTGTATCAAACCTTTTGGAGACTGATGATGAGCTAGTTGTTATGCAGTGTTTAGTTGGTGGGCAGGATGGGGGATTCATCCCTTGCAAGAATGATGCTAAAGGAAAACTCTCTGCTTTTGTTCGAAAAGTGAATGGATTGAAAGCAGAGAGAGAAGTTTTAAAGTTTGGCTTGTTTATGGATGGCAACAGGCTGCTTGTTCAGGATACTCAATTCAGCAGAGACAAGGATGGTGGAGGCAAGAAGCTGTTGGTGTAAGGATGAGGGAAAAGGTGGTAGCAGCAGAGTGAGAGTGAAAGAAATGGGTGGATGTGGTGGAGGGATGGGTATGGATGGGTCAGTGGAAAAAGATAGGGAGGTAGTGAATAGGGAAGTAAAGACCCGTCTTTGAATTTAAGTCAAAGAACGATGACCATCAGAGCAACAGAGAATGGGGTTGTTTCGATTAATAATTGCCAAAACCATTGGGAAGACAAACACGGAGGTGTTTTAGTTCCTGGAGCCCATGGTGGTGAGGGCTTTAGGGTATGCAGTCTTGGTGGTGATTGGCTTCTAACCACATCGTCTAGTAAAGAGGAGGCTACAGATTGGACAAAGAGGAGGTTGGTAGGGGGCCTTTCTGCCCCCTTCTTGAAAGGTGGAGCCTCATTGCTTTTTGCAATCCAAAAAGGTGTGGTTGAATTGTCTTCACTTTCTCCTCTTGGGATGTAATGAGAAAGCACTGAGAGCTTTTGGGAGTAAATTTGGGAATTTGTTAGAAATCAATGGTCACAATTTGAGAAGAGAAGAATGCTTTGTTCTTCGATTTCTGGTGGAGGCGAAGACCAGTAATACTATCCCGAAAGAAGTGGTGGTTTGCTTGGAAGATGATTGCCATCTAGTTCAAATCCATGAAGAGAAGAGGGTGGAAGTAGATCATGGGCACTATTGTGATCAATAGTTGTAAATAGGGTCAAGATTGTCAGTGAAGAAGTGCGCTGCGTCAATGGCATATTGATTGTTGGAGAAAGGTCGAGCTCAGTGGACCGCGTAAAAGGGGTCAAGATTGTTGGAGGAAGGTCGAGCTCAGTGGCATATTGATTTTAGAAGAAACCTTAGGGACTTAGAACAGGAGAGCATAGAAGGGTTGCAAACCCTACTGGGAGATTTCCCACTGTCCAGTGAGGAGGAATACAAGCAATGAGGCCCCTTTATCTTGCTTTGCATGGAGGAACTTGGCTCTCCCGAGAGTACAGATCTTTGTATGGAGTGTGCTACGAGGAAAAACACTTAACAAAGTGGCTTTAAGAAGGAAAGGTTTACTCAACTCAGAAGATGACCTCCAATGTCCCTTATGCAGCCACGAAGGAAACGGTGGACCATCTCTTTTTAAAGTGCCCTATCACGGGTTAATTGTGGACAAATTTCATTAATCTCTTAGGTTCTTGACAAGACATGTGAAGGTGTTATGCGATATTGGTCCATTTCACGCCTCAACCCCAAGAGGAAGATAGCATGGAATACAATTCCTGCAGCGATCCTCTGGACTATTTGGAAGGAGAGGAATGCAAGAAATTTTCAATAAAAGGAGTCGGAGGCCACGGATATTTTCCAGAAGGCCAAATGGAGATTGTACACTTGGCTCTTATCAGAGAAAGACTTCATAGGTCCAAGATAATGGATTTCTAACAGTCATGGGAGGGTTCCATGTTTAGAGCAAATAGCACGATTCACGGTTCGAATCGTGCGATTCGAATCGAATCAGGTGCTCTAATGAGTCAAATCACAATGGAAATCAGAAAAGGAAGAAAATCATGCAATTCTGGGGGTGATTCGCAAATCATTCGAGTAACCCTCATGAATCGGAAACTCGTGCGATTCATCTAAAGAGAGAAAAAGGTGAAAAAAGAGGAAAAATGTAGAAGAAAAGGAGAGAAGGAAGAAAAAATACCTTCTTTGTCTTCTGTTTTTCTTCGCTGCAGCTCTCGTTATTTTTAGGGTTTTCATTGCTTTTTCTTCGCCGCAGCTCTCACCTTAGGGTTTTCATCGCATCACCTTAAGGTCCATCTGGTTTCCTCTTTATCTATGGTAGTCGCTAGTGTTTTAAGTTCCATGCGTCACTTGCGTGAGTTTTTCTTTTTTATTTCTTTCTTCTATCGGAAGTTGCTGGTGTTTTAAGTTTTGTCCGCAACTTGCTTGAGTTTTTTAATTTATTTTCTTTCTCCTATCTTTCTTTATTATTTCTTTTTTAATTAAATATTTTTCTCTTGTTTTTCATATGTTTATATTTTTTTTTGCCATCTTTTTTCTATTCTTATTAAAAACCCTTTTTTATTTTTTCCAATCTTTTGTATCTATTTAAAAAAATAAAAATCTTTAAAAATGATTTTTTATTTGATGAATTATATTTAGATTTATTTAAATGCCTTCGATTTATTTGTTGATGTCTTAAATTTATAATACTTAATAAGAGACTGGTCCATCATCTTAAATTCACGATACGATTCACTAATATTATTACATAAAATAAATTTCAAAGAAACCAAAGAAATTTAGTCTATTTTATTTACATAAGTTGAATTGCTACAATTATTTAAATAATTATTTTGCATTAATATATATATATATATATAGACCCTGCATTAAAAAAAATCTTATGTGTCTATTTAAAAAAATAAATAGCTCTAATTTTTTTTGTATATTATGAGGAATTGAAAAATTATCTTATTATTTTATCTCATGTTATATGTAATTATAGTATAAATAATAATTTTAGGAAAAAGTCAAAAAACATTATGAAACTTACGATTTTCGATTCACACCCCTAGACCGATTCGAGTTTGACAACATTGGTCTAGAGTCTCTAAAAAAACTGAGAACCCCCCCCCCCCCCCCCCCCCGAAAGGTTTTTTCCAGTTCAATGTGATAGAGCGACTAGGGGAAAACCGGGACCAGTTGGAATTGGCGGCGTCCTGTGTGACCACACTGGGAAGCCATCAATCATTTTCCTAGAGTTGATAGGTAGGAGAGAATCTAAAAAGGCAGAACTTTTTAGTATTAGAAGAGCTTTGACTATTTAGAATTCCCTAGGGTTAACTCGTTATTGAAAGTGACTTAGAAAATGCAGTCAAATGGGTAACGGGAGTGAAAAGACCCCCGTGGAAACTAACAACAATGGTTAGGGAGATTAAGGCTCTACTCATCGGCCCGAGAAATATCTTTTTCTCAAGTCAGCAGATCAGCCAATGTAGTTGCAAACTTCTTCGCGAAAAAGGGAATTGATTCAACAATCCAGGGCATCTACCATTTATGATTCACAGAGATAGTGTTTTTGGGGATGGGGTGCCTTTCTTTTGTATTTATAGTTTTATGGTCATTTCGATGCATGTGATATTGTGGGATGTGATGCACTTTATTTTATTCCTCTCTTTTCTCTTGGGTTTACACCTCCTGAACCAATTTTTCCTCTTATACTTCTTGTATTTTCATGTCTATTTTAATGAAATTCATTTTGTTACCGCTCAAAAAACAAAACTTCCAGCATGATTTTCATTTTCAAAGGGCATTTAGTCCCGGTTTCCATGATGAGTTAGAATACAAATTAAGTCAAAGGGGTAATTGGTCAATATAGTATAGACTTTGATACATTACCCCTGACATAAGCTTTTCCTTTTATTCTTTCATAATTTTAGTGTTAGGATGGTAGTTTGCAAGAAAATGGAGTGCCTGCCACATAATTTAGATGCATGCACATGTCCATAATTCAGATGCAAACTCATACAGATGCATCACAGACACACATGCATGAACCTGAAACACACACACACATGCATACTCACACATGCAGCAGTAAAACACGCTTGCACACACACGGATTCAGAGATGTCCATAATTCAGATAGAAGAACAAAAGCATGCATGTGTACGCATGCACACAAACACATGCATGCACAAGCAGAAACATGCGCACACGCGCACACCCACAAGCAGACACAAGCATGCATGCACATGCAGACAAACAAGTAGAGATACATGCAGGTGCACACATGCACAGGCACATGCGTCAAACCAAACACACAGAATCCACATATACAAATTTTTTTTTTTCACAATCACATACACTTTGGCATGTATAAACACCAAATGCACCAGACATAATGATAATAAATAAGTACTGTTTTTTTTGGAAATACACCAATACACTTGAATCAGATTGAACAATTGTGGACCCTATAAATTTGGTTTCTTCTTTTTGTTGTGAAATATTTTTAAATATGATTACAGAAACACGTAGTATTAAAGAGGGAAATGGAAATTAGCCTAATTTGAACTCTGTAGATTAGACAATTAGCATCTTACTGCGTATCTTTAAATCGGTAACATAACTCGAACCCGAAACCTCTGTGATTGCAATAATAAGCACCCACTATTAGTCCTTCAGGCTCTTGTCTAGCAACTATATAAACTTAATACTAAATGTAGTTATAATAATGAATCACCAAATACACAATAATGCAAATTTGTGATTTTGTTAAAGAAAATCACATACAATCACATTATGTTTAGTGAGTTTAGAAACTTTCGAGGGAACAAGAGAGAAGAGAACAAGAATTCTAGAAAATGGCAAGGCAAGATATTCATAAAAGGTCCAAAACCTACTTGCCCACTAAGTGATTGATCAATCACTGCTCCAAATATCAGATTTGCACTTGGATCAACAAGGTCATATATCACTTCTGCTGCAGCATTTACCTGCAATGTGCAAGAGGAAATAAGCAATAAGAACATCAGGAGGAGTGTCTATGTGTGTGTGTAAGAGGGAGGGAGAGAGAGAGAGAGGGTGGACTTGATCAACATTGTGTGACATCAAGACTAGAAGTTTTCTTTTAATGGTCGTCACCATCAAAGCCTTTGCCCCATTTATCCGAAGTCAGCTTTTTCAGTTCTACTTTGAAATGTGACAGATTTATAAAGAAGTGTACAAGAAACATGCCAAGAGGCATATGAACCAAAAAAGAAAAAGGCAGTCAAAAAAATATAAGCCTAGCCCACTAAAGTAGTGGAAGATTCTATTAAATAAGATGAACAATACAAGAAAGAGCCAAAATTAATACAACATAGAGGTGGCAATCATGAATGGCCTACAGAGCACAATCATGAAGATAATTGGTGAAGAGATTAGGCCTCCTAATCCCTTCACTCCTTCTGAGTGATGATAGGGATCAATTGGAAGATTCTATTGAAGAGTCAAATTAATACAACACAGGGGGCAACACAAGGAGCAAGCACTCAACTCTAAAATGGCCTACAAAGAACATCCTTGTGACGTGCAAAGATCGACCTAGATTGACTGTATGTGGATCATAGGCGAAGCTCTATCGAGACTCAACAAGGATATGTACGAGACATACCATAGCATTTGTTAACCAGAGGTGGAACTTTTCCAAACCAGGGAGAATTGATGAGGACATCATAGGATGCCAGAAAAAAAGTATACATTAGAATCTAGATTTTACCTCAATATGGTTGGATGACGATTTTTGGTACCATCCCTTTATATTAGACCTTGGATAGAAAGAGATCATCATGGATAACCTAGATAGTACGCTGATCTAGCGGTGGATTTGAGGATTTGATTCAATCCATCCATTTACATTATCTAAGTATTTCCTTTGTATTTTGGACCGATCTAAACCGTTGATCTTGTGCCACTCAGGCCTTTGTTTGTGTTATCTTTTATCAATGCCATATTCTTTTAGTTTAAATGGTTCCAAGATTCTTATCGACATGTATTTGTTTTTTATAATTTTAGATCGCTTACATGTGTGCCTTAAGTCACATGTGTCTAAGGCTGCGTTTGTTTGAGGTGAAAGGAAGGGGGAACACGGGTAACCCTCGAATTCCCCTGTTTGGTAACGAAAGGGTAGAGGTAAAAAATCTTGATTTTACCTTCCCTTTGGCAAATCTGAAAACTCTTTGGTCTCTAGTGGTATTCATAAAACCCTTGCCTCTCATTCTCTTCCTATTCCTCTCAATCCCCTTCATATTTGTGAATAGAACTAAATGCAAATCAAATTTCAATTTAACATCTTTATTTTTAAAATTTGTTAATTTATTAGAAAAATAATTTTACTAAAATAAATGAAATATTTTCAACATTATAATTATAAAATAAAAAATTTATTTAAATCTTATCTATTTTGATTTAAGTAATTAAATTTGATAGAGAATAAAAATCTTCTTTTCAATTATTTATTTTCATTTATTTAAATTTTAAGGTTCTATGTGTTTTACGAGACTAACTTTATATAAACCTTGGTACTAATAATTTTTTAAAATTTATAAAATTAATAAATTTCATATCATTATCAAATATCATTAAGTTCAATTTGAGATATAAGACCTTAATGACCCACTTATATTAGCATAGTGTGTCCTTTTTAGAAATAAAATATTTTGCATGCAACTTGAGTAGGTAAATTCAAATCCGACTCACTCCATTTTCAAATATTAGTTGGTTAATCCGATCAATTTAAAATATGAGTTGGTCCACAATATTTTTTTTTTAAATTTGAGTTAAAATAGGATGATGCTTTATAAAACACTCTCTTTATTCTTATATCACTATGTGATGATTTTTTAAAATTAATTCTGTATAACAAATATATTTTAAAAGTGGAGATTTGCTTTTATAAATGTCTCTTTGCTTAAACCATATCAATATAATATTGTTTATGAAAATTATATCAATATAATATTTATAGATCCAATTATGCACTTAATTACAAAGGTTAGACTGTGACCTAATTTAAACCGAGTTAAATTAGTTGACTTGAATTGAAAATGAGTTAGAATTTTAAAAATAGATTCAGCCATATAGTCCAACATGGATGTATGAAATATTTTCACTCATAAATGAATTTTTAGGGACTCTTACCAAATTTCTCAATTTTTTAATATTTTAAAAAAAAATTAAAAATATTTTAGTCTCGTGTGTTGAAAATTCTAGCAAGTCGAACGGAGAGTCCATCTCATTCCCAACGAGGGGTTCTTAATATTAATTTTATCTTAGTTATTATTTATTAACTTCGATTTTTTTAAACTATTATAATAGCGTATTATATTATGTATTTCACATCACCAAGGAACAAATTATGAATTTTATGAAGATATGTCTCGGCATTTTTATTTATTTATTAGGATTAAAAAAATTACATGTAAAAAATACTTTTCTTCATCTCACTTAATACAGTTAGAATGCAAGTGTTTATTTTAAATTATAATTATGAGAAAGAATCTATAGAAAATTATATAATATTATTATAAGATATATTGTTAATTTAAATGGCAATTTTTATGGAAATTTTTTTTTTAAGTTATAGAGAAAAATTTATTTTTATTTTTATTTTTTATATTATACGGATTTATTAAAAAATATTGATTCTTATAAAATTGTTAATATATCAGGTTTCCTCCGCTTATAGTTACCAAATAAGATTTTTTACCCTTAGAGTAAGTTCTAACTTTTCCACTGCCATTACCAAATAAGATAAGGGTAACACTTGTAAAGGGTATTCATAATTGATTACCCACCCCTGGTTACCTAGCCCTGATTACCCAACCCTGCAAAATTTACCCCTCATCCAAATGTACCCTAAGGTTTCTAAACGTCACACGTGTCTAAGGCTTCTGAGAGAGTATTTCTTTTATAAATAGTTGTAAGAGACACATTAAAGAATGATAATAAATTATAAATGAATGAATGAAGAATCCAAGTTTCTCCCATATGCAGAGCCTGGTGTGTCTCCTCATGCCTCCTTGGCGTGAGATCAAGGGACCTTGTGACTCAAGGTACATTCTTCTTCTTCTTCTCACTTTCCTCCCTATCTTCTTTTCTTCTCTTACCTTTTCTCCTCTCCTTTTCCCCACTGTTTACCTCTTTCTACGCCTTCTTTTGCCCATTTTCCATCCAAACGCTAACCCTAGCCAAACCAGGACTCAATCTCACCATTGTCTACCAAAACCCAGTCGAAACCCACCAATCCATACAGACGTACATATAGGTCTGTACAACCATACGAACGCGCCCATTTTGTCCCCCTTTTGCCCTATTTTGCACTCCAACCTCTATATCCCTACCTTAGACTCGTAGATCTAACCCTAAACGACTGTTTCACCCTATTTGAGACCTATTTTTGCCCAAGCACAAAATAATAATAATAATAATAATAGCAAACCCAATCCCTTTGGCAAACCCTAGGTGACCTCATAGCACTATTTCATCCCTTGGGTGACTGATTTTTAAATTTAGACGACCTAGGACAAGGTTTGGTACAATTTAATTAGTCTTTTTAGGAATTTTGCATTGAAGGCCAGCAATACAACCATGAAAGCCTCTGTGTGGTATCATTCTTCTTTTTAAATCTCTTTAATTAATTGTGAGCGTGAATTTGTGTAAGTTTTTTGTTTTATTCTTTGTTTAATATTAATTTCTCTCTCTATCATCTTATGTGAATCATAGATATAGGTTGCATGTCATTTTAAGGTTCACAAACACATTTTGCATTCTCATATAGGCATCAATCTAACATTTAGATCTAAGGTTTCCAATATTTGACGCATCCTACATCACATTTGGTATCGGAGCCTATCCTGCATCAACAATAGATGTAGGTGCATCCTCTCTAACTTAGGGGGCCAAGTTCTTGCTTTTTCCTCAAGGCTGGTAAGGAGAATAAAGTCAAATGCGGTAAAACTCCTAGCTACCAAGGAAATACTAAGGATTTTCAAGAATCATTTTCAAGGAAAGCTTGTCATAAAAGGTGATTCAACGAATGCGATAAGATGGGCCCAAAGGAACTAGAAACCCCCCTGGAAGCTTTTGTTTTCCATCAGAGGATTAGGTGGTTGCAAGGGGACATGGATGTATCATTTGTTCATTTTAGGAGATTAGTGAATGGGTTAGCAAATAATCTTGCAAAGAATGCCGTCTCAAGATCGAATCTATTTTTTGCTCTCTCTAGATTGATTATTGTCATTATACTTTTTATGTATTATCCTTTCGGAGCTTGTGTGCGCCTTGGATACTCTATTGCCCTTTCTAGTGTACATATTTATGTTCTCCAACGAAATCTTCTTGTTACCTTTCCAAAAAATGAAAAAGGTCATCTTGAGTTTACGTACACTAAAATCAAGTATATATCTTATAAGAAAATAAATCTTGTTTAAAAAAAACTACAAGAACAAAGTACTATTTTTTTGAGAGAATTAAAAAAAGCATTATTACCTCAAATAAAGTAAGATCACTTCCTCCCGTGATATTCCACACAATGCCAGTAGCCCGCTCAATGCCAATATCCAGCAATGGGGATTGGATGGCATTCAATGCAGCATCTCTTGCCCTTGTCTTGCCTATCAAGGAACACGTATCATGTAAATTTCTTAAAAAAATGCATGCCAAAAGTTAACATAAATGCAATATAAGCATTACCATTAGATGAAAACCATTAGAGCAAAATGCGAGTATTTGGCACCTCAACTAAAGATTACTTAAAAATAACAACCCTGATTTTAACAAAAAAATAGTACTAATGCTTTTATATTTTATAAATTGTAATAAAAATTTGTTTATATTAAGAGACACAAATCTAAGCATATAATTACAATAATAGGCACACTAAAGATGCAAAAGAAGATAACTTCTAAATCCATTGGAGATTAGATACTTTCAAATCTGAGGCTAGTTAAAAAGTGAGTGCTGATGAGTCCATACTTTTGTTCTTTGTAAATACTACATTTGCAAATGAAGGTAAGATAATGGAAGTTCTTGATATTGGTCTTAAAAATGGAAGTTCTTGATATTAGCATAAATCTGTAGAACTAAACTTTCTAATGTAATGCTTAGCACTAACAGATATCTTAATGACTTCTAATGTACAATTTGCCAAACTTTGCGGAGCATAACAACTATATCTTAATGACTTCTTG
The DNA here is from genome assembly GCA_013350335.1 of Chimonanthus salicifolius. NCBI lineage: Eukaryota > Viridiplantae > Streptophyta > Magnoliopsida > Laurales > Calycanthaceae > Chimonanthus > Chimonanthus salicifolius. The sequence goes on from CM023532.1 coordinate 49,154,515, forward strand.
ATAAATTGTTTTCCATTGGCTGGCTACCTATCTGATGCACATAAGATTTGAACATTACAACGATTTATGGCAGCAACAATGAGCACTTGCCAACCTTTTTGGAGCACAACAATGAGAACGTAAGAATTGTGACAATGAAACATCTCCAGCCATTGGGTTTAGAGTGGGGTTGAAGGAAGTGGGCCAAATAACTGGGTTATCAATGGTGATCATGCTATAACTCTCTAAGACTATCCATTGCAGAAAAAATTACACTTACATCCGGGAACAGATAAAGATTAGATCTTTTCGTTGCTCACTAGAAAAATCTTGGGTCTCAAAGACTAGTCTTATGCCCTCACATGAATCAGTATGAGAGCCCCTTAATGTTCTTCAGAAACTGCTTATGACTGAAAGGACAATAATGTCATCTTCTGGTTGAGGGCATTGAAAATTCAATTTTGAAATTTCACCACCCAAGGTAGCATCCACAATAGCTTGTAGTGGAACTCAGAAATTAAATTTGAGGGACTTAGTAGTTTTGTATATCTTTAGCCTTGCTAATAAGCAATGAGCATGACAAAATTGAGACTCCTGATTTAGAATTCCTTCCCCTATTCTTTTATTTATCTATCCCAACTTCTTTCCTTTCTTCAACTGTCTCTACTTTCTCCAAATCTATCTCCATACGTCAACTGACTTTTACAAAGTCAACTACAATGACTATAAGGCTCTTACATAAGGTTCTTGAATTACCTGTTGCAGTTCCAATCCCCATTAGAGAAGAACCTGCATCTGCCATGATAGCTCGAACATCAGCAAAATCAACATTAACTAAACCAGGAACCTGCGATCATTCAAGTCACCAAATTAGCCAGAATTGGAACAGAAGAAGTTCAAGGATGCATTTCATGACTTTATGAAGGAATCTCAACCAAGAGAGCTGAGTAATAACAGTGTATTTCTCCCATGTAAAAATTAATAAATGTCAATATGTTTTTTTCAGTTATAAGAAATTGTTGATATAGAACATTTAAAATAGCTCAGAAAAGGTTTTTATAGTTATAAATGTTTTCCAATACATACACTGATGCACATGTATTGACTAATGACTTTTTCACCTTATTTTCATGTTTTTTTTTCATGAGAGGAGTTTGTGCAATATATCAGTAGGTACTTAAGGTCAGATTTGAGCATCAATACACAATAACGACCTCCACTTGTTGGTTCAAAGGCAAAGAGTAGTTGTTCAGAAAGCCACACATGAAGCAAATGGAAACCTAAAAGAGTTTTCTTTCTTCTTCTTTTTTTTGTTACTCTTCTAATTTTATTTGCTATAAACTGAAATCTCCCCTAACTCCAAAATATGCAAAGTATGAATTGCTCCACTTTGCATGATTTGGCGACTTTTAAGGCTGCTCATTTTGGTCATTGGTGGATTTTCTTTTTTGTCTTCAGTTTCTATCAACTAATTGGCAATTTGAGCTTTGGTCTATACTCTTAATATTTGTAAGTCCCAAGAAATAAGAATTTATTCTTGTTATTTGCAGAAAGCTAATTTTGGTTTTTTTTCTAACTGTTCTGAAGATCTGCTATTCTTTCACTAAAAAATAATATATAAATCAATCAATTTGGACTTGCATATATAGTTTAACATACTTGATTGCTCAATTTTATACATTATGTCACCACTTATATGGTAAAACTTCACAAGAATTTTTTTTTATGGTGATAATAAACTCTTAGAAGAAAAAATTTCTTAAGCTGTCATATTCTCTGCATATCATTTAGTAGACCATTACAGATATTTCAAATATTTAGATGTTAAAATGAGGGTAGTCATTTTTGCACCATGAGTTTTTCTCATAGTGCACCAACATTAAAAAATTCCAATTTTGCCCTTACTTTTAGGGAAGAGGAAAAGAGAGGGAAGGAGAGAAGTAAGGGCAACATTATTTAATGTTGGTGCACCATGAGAAAAACTCATGGTGCAAAAATCACTACCCTAAAATAACTTTAAAACACAGACAAGATAATAAAAGGTTGTGCTTAAAAAATGAAAGAAAATAATGCGACTTCCAGGCATTTCATACCGTAATGATATCAGAAATACCACGAACACCTTGTCGAAGTATATCATCAGCCAAATTAAATGCTTCTGTCACAGGGGTAGACTGGGAAACAGCAGTCAACAACTTGTCATTTGGGATGACAATCAATGTGTCAACATTCTCTCTCAAAGTTGCAATGCCTTCTTGTGCTTGAACAGCTCGCCTCCTTCCCTCAAATGAAAATGGGGTTGTAACGATACCCACAGTCAGGATACCCATCGATTTTGCAATCCCTGAAATAACTGGAGCTCCACCAGTGCCTGTTCCCCCACCCATTCCAGCCTGCAAAGATAATAATCACATCATCCACAGCTAGCACCTATATATTGTCACTTTTCCAAATCATTGACAACATCTATGTTTGAGTAATACACCACATGTAGGTCAAGTGCAGGCTAGAAGATAAATATGAGAGTTATAGACCTGTAAGTTAGCACCATCACGTACATAGTGTCTGACCCACAACAGTTAGTATGATTTGTCAAACTTGTTGCAAAGAGATTATTATGCACAAAGATTCAGATAGAATATTATATGCTAGAACATTACAAGATATGCACAACATATGCCATCAAAGCAATGTTTGGAGTTCTGCCTCAGGAAGCAGGATGGTGCGAGTTTGAGTCCCCATGGCGTAACGCGGTGGCTATCATGTGGGGGTGGGGATGTCACCCGAAGGGGGGGTTTAGAAGGGTTGTGCTTGAGGTTCCCCCCCTCCGTCATCAAACAAAAAAGAAGCAATGTTTGGAGTACGAAGAATTGAAGGTCACAAGTTCAAGAGAAGTCAGAAAAAAAGGACTTGGAATGAAGTAGTGTCAAATGATTTGCTAAATTAAAGAGTGACAAAGGACATGGTTTTTTGTAAGGTTGAATGGAAAAGTATAACTCAAAATTCACAAAGCTAGCCAAGATAGATAGATGTGCTTCATTTACAATGATGATAAAGATGGCAATGATGAAGATGATGATGACGACATTTATTTGAGATTAAAGGAAGTTGGGATCCCAAAATTATCAAAAAGTTCCCATTGCAAATATATCTATATATCAAATGTGTATAAAATGTGTATATACCCGTATCAATCACATATTACCTAAAGAAAAGAAGTATAGTCAGTGCTTGGATATGCATCCCTAAATATTCAGAACCATATAAATAATTTGGCTTGTCCTGAACTTTATAGGGTAAACAGGTAAGAGGGGGAAAACGTAGAGAAGCAAGGCCAAACGACCGAAAAAAGCCAATGTTGTTAAAATCTCACAATACATGATATGAATCTTATGATTCATAAATTATCATAAGAGGAAATATTCCTTGTAGTTTAGAAATAATAAGATTCCCATGGAAAGCAGAACTTTGTGCCTATTTGGAATTTGAAGTACAGAACTTCCATGTCTAGCGAAGAAATCCACAACTCCATTTGTTGAGCGACCCACTTGAGTAAAAGATGCATCCATTCCTGAAGATAAATCCCTAATTTCTCTGACTATGGAAATCAGTTTTCAAGGGGAATGCTTTAGTCCCTTGGTCCACTTGTTTGCATTTGTTGAGTCCCCCACATACTTTCTAGATGGTCAATGCTCTCCTGATACTGAGGAGTTCCACCTCATTTATGTCTCTCAACCCTACCAATTCCATAAAGACCATTGACGGCTTACCCCTATTGCCCCTAAGCACCCCACCCATTCCTGTTGGCCCCGGCTTTCCCCAAGATGCCCCATCAACATTGAATTTCCTAACTTCTCCCTGAGGAGAATCCCAGGAAACACTTGGCTTCAACACCCTACTGACTCCACTCATACAACCCTCCCATGACGACAATAAGTCCAAAGGTTTGAGCCCCTTGAATTCCCTCCCCGAAAGAAGCCATACACATAAAACTCCACTTAGCCCTCTGAAAGAGTCCATCAACCTTACAGGATTTTCCTTCAAAGATCCTAGAGTTCCTCTCCTTCCACAGAACGGTCGTTCGAACCATGTTCCAAGCTACCTTCATCCTAGGTCTAAGTCTCGACAAAGACCACGATTCCACTACCCTTACACAAGTTTTCTCAAAGACACAAGGGACATCAAATGGATGATCGACATCTTCCTCTGGGTGACCACACAAGGGGCAACAAGATTCTCCTCTAACCTCAATAAACCTTTCCTTCTAAGGTTCATTCTAGTAAGGATCTTACCCTTCAGTACACACCACACAAAAGTTTGGACCCTAGGGAGAGCTAGGTTGTTCCAAGCCAAGCACGACGTAGTGTCCAAATTATGTTGTTAAACGAATAACTACACCATCAGCTTAACCGAATAAATACCCAATCAATTCCCTGTCCAGACAAATTCATCTTTGTCTCCTAAGTACACTGGAAATTCCCCCAATCGAGTTAACAGATCTACCCTACTTCCAGTCTCGAAGGATCGTAGCTCATGCCTAAAATCGAGAACCCAGAAGATGTGATTACCCTCAATCCTATAACAATCCTGTACTAGGGCGCTTTTGTTTCTAGAGATTCGAAAAAGTCTAGGGAACAACTCCCTCAAGGGTCGACCACCCATCCAAAGGTCCTTCTAGAAAAAAGTCATGTATGCTCTACCGACCAACCACCTAATATAACCCCTATACATCTTATCCATCGATGATCTATCATGACTCAGCCTCCACCAAGCCTTAACGATCAGGGAACCAAATTTCTCAACGTTGTCGCTTAACCCCCCATCCATTGCTATCTTCCACTCCATACCTAGCTGCCAAGACTCGTGCCCAAAAGGACCCCCTCTCTTTCCCAAACCACCAACTCCACTTACAAAGAAGAGCTTGATTTCGAACTTTCAGTGGAGCAATTCCTAATCCCCCCAGGGATTTTGGCTTTATCACCTCTTCCCGTGCCACTAAATGAACCTTCCTTTTCATTTCTTTGTCGCCCCATAGAAAATTCTTAAACTGCAATGTCATGGTTTGTCATATCATATGGCATAGAATGAAACTTTCATGCTTGAGGAAGTTGGAAAGACAAAAGCAGAAAGAAAATTGCAAGGGAGATTGCCAAGTAAATAGGGATTTAGAGCCCTTCTCAGAGAAAGGTCAATCTCTTTGGCAAATTGTACCTTTGGCCATAGCTTGTTTGTTTGGGGAGAAAAGGAATCAGTAAGTCTTCAAAGACAAAGCATCTTCTACAAAGACTAAGCACATCAGGCAATATTATTCACTTGGCAGTGGCTGGTATCTTCATGACTTATTTGGAGGATCAATTCAATGCAAATTGATCAAGGATTTCTTGAAAGGGCTATGATAATGTAGCAATGCTCATATGATTTCATTTTGTGTTATCTTCTTTAATTACTAGTTATGATATGTGCTTCACACCAAAGTTATAAAAATCGGACCATCTATCGAACCGTCTCAAGAGGCAGAATAGGTTAAATAGGATTCAACCGTGGTCAAACTCGTGCCTATCAATAAAATATTATAAATCATTTTAATAATATTATAAGCAAACACAAATTGAATGCTTTTAATCATCTAAGCTTGTAATTCCATAAATTTTAAGTTTTGTAAATTATTTATTTTATGAAGCATTAGACAAAATTAGAATGATATTGAGTTTAAAATTTCATCTAACATATATTTGCGTTATTTTCATCTTAATATTATGATTGTCGAAACTTCAAACTATAAAATTCATTTCTCAATCATCTCAGAACAACAATACCCATGACAAATACTTAACTACAACTAACATTCAAATGTCAATGGTGAAATCAAAATAATTGGAAACTTAAAAAATATGTTAACAATTTGTCCAAATATTATGTCCATGTACAAATTATCCCTTTTTAAAATTGGAATGATAGTTAGGTCAACTTTTTATTGAAATTATCAAATAATAATAATAACAATAAGATGCGCTCAGTATATTTTTATTAAAAAACTTAGAGTGGTTAGAAATATCTTCCCTTTTATTAACCCTTCCTATATTTAATATTAAACAATACCTTCCTTCCTATGAACAAAGCATGAATCTCATATCAATAAATGATAAATTAAATCCAATATATTAAATATATCTAGGGGTTCATCTCAAACCCGCCCCACAGGTTTATATGGTTTGATATGTCAAGATGGTTTTTTAACAGAACCGAGCCTTGAAGTAGGCGGTCGCGGTCGAATCGCCGGTTCGACCACAGCCCGACCCAGTTTTGATAACATTGCTTCACCATAATATATGATTATATATTGATGTATTTTAATATAAAAAAGTAATTAACAATGAACAAATATGTAATTAAGAATCTAATAATATTCTAATCAATTAAAACATTTAATATCAATGTGAAATACAAAATATATTGAACTAACAATCTAATGTGAAAACTCAAAACTAAAGGAAAAATAATCAATTCGAAAAATTGAAGAAGAGTGAATATGTAACTGAAAATAAAATATCAAGAGTTGATAAGAGAAATCTCAAGAAACCTTACCTTTTAGGTCAAGACCAACTAAATCCTCCAATTCACCAAATACAATTTTAAAATTGTTTCTTTTTATGTTAGACAATTTTTTGCATAAATTTTACATATATTTTTATTATTGGCATACCAAAAATGAGATAAAACTATCAACTTACCAAATCCAGTCATAGAAATTTCTATTTTTATTCATTTCTTACATTATTTTTTCTATTTTTAAGTTAAAATTATTTTTCCTATTTTTAGTGAATTTTATATGAATTTACATTTTTTATTTTTTATTTTTTTGGATGACCAAGGTGTCCAGGGGTCTCACCTGTATTTGGACAGGAGACATTTTAACCCGACTAGTCCTTGGGGCATTTGCAAGCCTCCCAATCCCACACACACCGAGTAAGCAACTACATGGAGTTGCCCAGAGTGGGGGGTTTTTTTTTTTCTGAAATGGTTCATATATTAATAGAAAAAGAGCACCATAGGTGCAAATATAGAGAACGAAATCAAACAACAAGCTAACCACTCGCAAAAGGCCAACAGGCTGGCACCAAAACTAAACAGAAAACGATCAAGTGAGATCTGCGCATTCTTTCCAAGCACGTAAAATGTCTGACATAGAGATGTTCCTGAATTCCTGGATGAAGGCAGCCTACGATGCACACTTGGTGAGGCTATGTCTTGCAACCGTCGCCCAGAAGGGTGTTAAGCGTGAATCAAACTCAAGATCTCCCTTCATGAGGGGAGCTTCTTGACCGTCGGGCCAATTTTGATTATTCATATGACAAAAGTGTGATAAAACAATCCAACTCACCGAATCTAATCTTAAATCTTTTTTCTATTTTACAATTTCTTGAATTTCTCTATTTTTAATTATCCTTGTATTTCAACTGTAGAGTACATGAAACATCAACATTCATTTTACAGTCACCTAAAACTATCTCTTTAATATTAAATAAAAAGTGAAGGAGTCTCTCCTTGGGAGGAGCTCTATATTGTACATTCTTCTCTCCTTTCTCTTTTAAGAAAAGGAGATTGTTACCTTTCAAAAACAGATTGCCAAGTAAACACAAGATCCAACTAGGATAATGATACAGAAGATCCAACAGTCGAAGATCTCCGCAAACAATTTCGAATCAAATCTACCATTTACACAGCTAGATAACTGCATACAAATTCACACCACCACTCCAAATTATCTAAATCATGATTGGTTTTGCTGTGGGAGGCTAGGAGAAGCAATGCAATACATATCTAACAGGAAGATTTAAGCAGGTACTGACAATTCCAACAGAAATATTTACTATTTTGAAGCTGTTTTTACGACCATTGATCGGTTGAGCTGGACTTAATTTTGGCAACTAGTAAAGTACCATAGTGTTTAAAAAAAACAGTAGAATACCATTCTGGAACTGTGGGGATCATCCTATTGGTTGAAATTGTTAATAAAGATACAGTTTCCCTGCTTTATTAAGTCCAGTGAGTGTGGAAGTACTCCAAGAAAGCAGTGGGTTAATGGGTTCCTTACCCTGGCATCTACTGGATAAGGTGGAGGACACTAGAAAGCTGTCAGGTCTAAAGGTGTTGTGGTTTGACATGTTTTAGGATCAGCCAATGAAAAGGCCAATTTTTGAGCTGGGAGTGTTTGGCCAGTGTTGAATTTGAGGGCAGTGTAGCATGGTTGTTCGTAGGCGTGTGGTGTGGGCCGCAGTCCTCCTAATCATCGTAATAATGGCTGTATTATTTTCTCTTTATCAATAAAACCACAATCATTGAAAAAAAAAAGGTAAATGAGGAGATAAGAATCTTATAATACAAGAGAAACAATAGGGCAGGCTGCTGGAGTAACTCAAGAAATCCTCTCCCTTATTATTTTCCAGTGGTCCTCATGTGAGTTAACTTTTGGTGGTCATCTCTCCACATAAGGAGGTTATTAGATCACTAGATCCATGATGAATCATTTCTTTCACATTAGGAGGAATGAATGGATTGGTGGGTATGTTAATCAAGCTGGGAGTAGAGAGGGCAAGTACGATCGTGGGAATTGATTTTTCATAGTTTATATTTTTATTTTTATTTTTTTGGAGCGGTTCATAGTTTATATTTTTGTAGAATGGTTTTCGTTGCAATATACCGATTGATATTACAGATACAATATTTTAGTACCGTATTGTATTATTTGTTCTGTTCTTGGCAATTTGTGTATGTATATCTGAGGAGATCGCTCAAAAAGCATAAGGTTGAAATTTCTTTGGGATTAAGATTTTTTTTATTTTGAAAGATGGGATTAAGACAACATAGAGAACCTACTCTCTACTGGGTCCTCAACAAGATAACATAAAAGACCAAACTGTGCAACTGTATAGTTAATCATATTTTACCATCAACAAATGGGGAAACTTTGTGAAAAAAATGAAACTGGTAGCCATAGTAATCAAGGCACTTGTTTAATTATGTATATCTTTTGCACCAATATAAATATGTCTACAATTATTCCTAAGATATTAATGAGAAATTCATTACTTTTTCAATTCACTGTCAACTAAATGATGCAATATATATACTATGAAGAAAATTTACCAAATGTAAGAGTATAATTGTATGATATAAGAAACTAATAACAAACGCCAAATAAAACTAAGAAATAAAAAGCCAAAATTATAAAAGAAGTCATCATTCCAATAATGATATCATCAACAAAAGAAAAGAAAAAGTGCACTTTTATATAAGATGGAAATTATATTGTACTATTTATATTTTAACACCTAAGAGAAAAAATGACAAAACATGTTTTATCTATTTATATTTTAATACTTAAGAGGGAAAATATGTTTTAGTAATTATATTTTAACACTTAATAAGGAAAAAATGAAAATGCACACTTTTATATAAGGTGCAAGGTGTGCCTAGTCACACCTTGAGCACAAACCCCACTTCTAGTGCCTGAGGTGTGATGATAACAGCTAACCATAACCAAAAAGTTCATAAACCAATAAACAACATAATTAAGTTATCAAGGCAAATAAAGTGGATGAGTGTGACTTACTGTCACAAAAACCATGTCTGCACCATAAACAGCCTCCTCTATATAATCTTTGCTTTCCTTTGCAGCATTCATGCCAATATCTGGGTTCCCACCCGCACCAAGACCTCTAGTCAGCTCTTGACCAATCTGCAGACGATTATTAGGATAGACAGGTGACATCCTCATTGCCTGGACATCTGTGTTAACAATCCAGAACTCCACACCACTCATGGAGCTCTCAATCATTCTATTGACAGCATTGGAACCACCACCTCCAACACCAATAACTTTGATCTTGGCCTCATTGTAGTTATTAGGAAGAGAAGAGTCTCTCAAATTCTCAGTGACACTGCTTCCTACACCCTCCTTTCTCGGAGAAATAACTGCATCATTTCCCCCTCCCCGGAGCATTGAGACTTCCGGATGTAGATGCAAGAAAGGGTCTTTATTCTGATGTGGGCTGACACTGTGAGAATTTGAGGAACATTTGAAGGGAAGAGAACCTGAAGTAAACTTTTGCTTGAAGCCCAAGCCATTTTTATCATCAGCCAATTTCAGCAAACTCACTCTATCCGTCCGATTCTCTGTCAAGACTTTGCCTCCAAGAACAGACAAGAAACCAACTGAATTTCGAGTATCACAAGTGGAAAAACACAATGCATGTGATGTTGCCATCTTAAAAGTCCCAAACTCAAACAGTTAGCAAGTGCAAGGAATGAAAGGACTGCTGAGAGCTTCAGAAACCCATGTGCTGAAATGCATTTAGTTTCATTTGAGACCTCTCCTTCTTTTGTGAACCATCCATTGAATTTAAAAAATCCATCAACACCAAACCTCAAGACTTCATCATAGACATTTCATAAATATCATCTGTGCATTTCAAAATATTGAAATTTTCAAATGAGCTATGGTCAAAAAGTCTAAAAAAAGGCCATTCAATGCAAAGGAAAGGACAAAAACACAAGGAACTAAATCGTAAGTTGAAGAAAAAATCCAGAAAAACAGCAAGGTTGCATTTGGATGTGCCCCTCATAAGCAATTGTCATGTTTCAGTAGAAGACGATTATCTTTTTCCACTTCAAGCCCAAAGAAGCTTGGAATCAAAAACATCATCAGGTGGCTCCTTTCTACCATTCAGAAGCCTCAAAATTTTTAAATGCTGATTGCAGATATTAATACAGGCAGAAAAATGAGAAAGGCAGAGTATCCCTCAACTAGTCTTGATTCCAACATGGCAGCACCACCCCAAATGATCGAGGGAACAGAGAACCTCATATTTCATCATTGGAACAATGAAAAAAATATATATGAACATATTAACATACATTACGGTTAAGGTAGAGTGGAAGAAATGAGGGGAAAGAAACACTGAAAAATGAAAACGTGGATGCCAAAGAAAGCATGGAGATTCCACCCAAAAAACAGAAAGAACTGAAAATTGAAAGAGCTCCATAATCCTATAAAACATTCAGCTCAAAACAGAATTGAAGATCCATTGCTGGCAGGAGCATGACGTTTCCACACCTCAATGTTATCTACTATGTGTGGGCACATGATTATGATAATATGACCATCAATTCCTCAGGACTCACAATTTTATACCTACCAACCAAAACATTGCCTCTGTCAAACAATTGTAGCCTCCAATAAATGTAATTCCATTGAGTATGTTCCATTGCTACATTTGTCTTCCATTAAATCTTCGTGCTGCAATTAAACATCAAGGATTGCACAGTCATTGAGATTTTGGGTCTAAGACAGCTCACGGACCAAACAAGTGAATGGTCCAGATCTTGTCCTTGTCCTCTAGGTTTACGGTTTCCATATGAGAGCAAAAATGAGGAGCCAAATCATTTTCAGTGGATTCTTCCCCATATTTGGAGATAAAATCATCAGAAGTCCAAACAACCTATAAAAAGGAACCAAGAAATCGACATGTAGTGCAATTTAAATAAAATAATCCTAATAGAATTGTAAGTCAAATCTCATTGAAACAAATCCAGTGGCAAAATTCAGAATCTGAACAAAACCCCATTACCAAAAGAAGCCAAAATGACTTCACCATGAATCAAAATGGTTAAATGAAGAAAACAGAACATGGGTATTGGAGAGGATGAACTTATAAAACAAATGGAGTGGTGAGGAATGTAAAGAAGGAAAGAAGTACCAGTGTGAGAGTTGCGGAATAGGACACATGTACAAGATTTTGTCGAACATTTGGACTAAAATCGCTATAAAATGCCAATTACACAAGATGAGCTGCTGCTGCTGCCGCTGCCGCTTTTGCTGGTTCGCGTGGGGGTGGGATGGAGAAGTGGAGAAGGACCATAAATGCAAAGTACTTGGTAAGTCAGTACTCAGTACCGTACGAGAGACAGAAGGCGATCGAGACACCCACTCCCAGAAAAGTGAGGAAACGAGATCCGATAAGGAAAGGGTTTTAGCGATTGGTCGGCCCTTAAACCTCACTCCTCTGTGGAAAAAGAGAACTTGCAATACTTACCGACAAAAAAAAGAGAGAAATAAAAAGAGTTCTTAAATGAGTTTCGATTTAGACTCTCAATTCATTATAAGAAATTAATTTTACACTTTTTAAGGCACTTTTATGCAGATCTAATTTGAAAAAACTCTTAATCTTAAACTATTTTAAATTTTAAAATAATAACTTTAAGAAATTGTTATCTTTATTTTTAAAATTTAATGTTGATGCAAAAATCATTTTTAATTTTCTAAATATGAATAAGAATTTTCATATTTTTGTAGTAGACTAAATATATGTCATTTTTAAATATTATTTTTTTAATTTTGAAATAGTATTGACTCTTTTACTCATTTATTATGAGTGACAATTCCTCTTCTAATCTAATAATATGACCTAACTTCAATGTTGAAAAATAATGTTTAAATTAACTATCATAAGAAGTGAGATAAAATAACGTTTTTAGCTATTTAAAATAACATAATTCAATAAATACACAAGATAAAAGATATATTTTGATGATAAAAACTTAAAAGTAAAACTTTTTCAAAAGCAAAAAAACTCTTATACATCCTTTTCTCTTACAGATTACAATATTTTTCAATGGAGACAGGGAACACCATCTTTTTATAAATGAAAAGACGATTCACTGTTTGTGAGTTTATTTTCTCCCTGAGAATGGATCAAAACAAAAGAAGGTAAGACTTCTTCGTGAAAAGTCTACCCACTTGTCTCCATCCAAACACAGAAAAAAATGGACTCAATTTTGACCATTCATTTTATACATGACTAGAAAATTTGAATAAATTTGAAGTAATATTAAATTAAACAATAGATTTTCTTTAATTTATTGAAATTTATGAGTCCAATAGGGATAAATATATTAAAGTATGAAAAAGACTTATAGTCTCAATGTAAAGACCAGAGAAACAAATACCTTTATCGATAGTTACATAAAGAGTTTTTGACCTTAATACAAAAAGTATCGGCGAATCATACATATCATTTTTTTTTTTTTTAACTGAAATCAGATGTGGGCTTGGCTGATATCGGTGCAAATATCGGCCAATATTTGTATATTTATTTTTATTTTCATAATTTTTTCAAAATAAAATAGCTTATTTTTTATTTTTTTATTAAATTTTTTTCAGCCGATATTTAAAAGAAGGAGAGGTGAGAGAATGATCCACGTCTCACCCCTACCGGCTATTATATCTTTTGGTGAGATTGGATCTTCTTCCATCATTTGTTAATCAGAGCTAGGATTCTAGAGTCTGTTAATCTTAAAAGGACTGCTGTTTTTGAAATCCTTATTAATTTTTTGAAGTTATAATTTTTGAAAAATAATATTTTCAATTTTTTTTAATTTTTGGGAGCTATTATTTTTGGAAGGTGTTATTTTTTGTGACTTGATATTTAGAGTGGGTTCTGTCTTTAAAGTGAGTTGAATATTCCATTGAGATTTTGTAGAGTATGACATAGAGAATAAAAAAATTTAATCATGTTTCTTTAAATGAACTTGTTGTTGGTATATAAGGATTGAGTAAGTTCATTAAATTGATCCATCTAAAACTTTATCGATTTAAAATGTGATTGAATAATATGGATTAAAAATTGAATGTGTGGTCAAAATTGAACCATGAGGAGAATGGTACCTATGACAAAGAACCTACCAAAATACACTAAAACAAAAGTTGGATTTGGATAAGAATTGACGTCTGTGTTCCCAAAATTTCAAAAGAAAGATTAAAAAAAATTATAGATCACTTCAAATAAAATCTGATAATGTCGAAAAACAAAAAGAAATGGTTGAATACATTGGATTTCAATTCTTCTACAATTATTTATTTGATTTTGTAGGGACATTGGACATCATATCATTGTTAAATTTTGTTTAATTCAAATTGAGTAAATCGTATTAGCTTAGTGTAATTCATTAAAAGAAATTCTAAATATTGGCATAATCCGGTGGCTATTCTGTGAGAGTGTGGGACGTACTCGAAGGGAGAGTTTAGTAGAATTGTGCTCGAGGTTCCCCTCCGTCATTAACTTAATATTATTAAATTCTTATTTTTAGCCAAATTTAAGTATTTTTCTTTGGCAACTAATTGTCCATTTTATATTATTAATTAAGTTGCTAGATACTTCAGTTTGAGATAAAAATTTATATAGTATTAGTGCATAAAATTTTTACTTCTTTTTCACGAGTAAAGATGTTTGAAAATGTGTCTTGATATTAGTATTTAGATTAAATAGTAAAATTAACATAAAAAATAGTATATTGTTGGTGGAGGGTATAACTCTGATAAGGCATACAAGACATGCAAAAAATCTTATCTATTATAAATTTTTTTATTATTTCTAAATATTTTTATGATTTTTATGTCTAATTTATGATTATTATACTTTTCATTGCCTTCGGTTAAAATTTTAAAATAACAATTCAAATGGGTAGTTTTGTCTTTTTGAAAGGGGTGCCTCTACATTTGCATTTAATAAATTATGCTAAAAATCCATTGTTTGGTTCATCTGAAAATTTGTAGAAGGAATTTTTCTATTTCTATTACTTGCCAAAACTCTTGAATTTCAATCTCTCTTGAAAAGGTGCTATTTCTGAAATTCCAAAAGCTGTCATTTTGTATTATAATATTTTTAGGCCAATTATCTTGGTCAAAATCGGTACTTGACGAGCGTAAGAGTAATTCTATCCTATATCTTTTAATAAATTTTGACCGTCTTAGAATCAGCAGCCTATATTTAAGACTCTCTGGGTGTATGTTGGGTTTTCCAATTGACAGGTCTATTTAGGGACTACCAATAATGTTGCACATGGGTTTATTTTGATGTACTATCCTTAAATGTTTAATTCACTTAAAAAAACATGATCAGAACAATTATATATTTTATAAATAATAAAAGTTTATAATTAAATAACAATTTTTTTTTTTAATTTACATGTTGAAAACTACGAAAAACCCCCAAGGGTGATACCCATGGCCCTTAAGGTACACCATATTAGGCTAGAAGGGCTCGAATTTGACACCTCCCACTTCTTAAGGCGAGAGGTTAAGTAGTTGAACACCCATGTGGACAATCAACAAGGCCAACTAGACACAAGTTGAGGCCAAGGCAAAAAATCTAAACAAGGTTTTCTTAGTATTTAACATATTACTATAAGTAATATTTAATTAAATTTTTAATTATATATAATAATAAGAATTTATCTAAAATTCTTATACATCTCTGGTTCAAATATCCAGCTAAGCCCAAACTGAAAAAAATGATTTCTTCATTTATATTTTGTCATTGAATTTAGATCGGAAACTATTTATATTCTCATTCTCCTTTAAGAGAATGATGATTTACAGTAATTTTTCTTCAATTCTTCATCTATTCAACTGCATTGTGGGTAAGACATTTCAAACAATATCTTTAACTATTATTCTAGCAATTCTAGCATATCCAAACATTTTCAGCATTTTAACACTATTTCAAGTCAGTAAGCAATTATTATTCTATCAATATTCAAATATCCAAACCTCAAAACTCTATTGTTTCAATATTTCCATTATGGCATTATCAATCTAGTATCAATCACCATTCACCAAGTAAAATAAATAAATAATTGAATTAAAAAAGTAATCAAAAGATAAAGGAATTAAAAAGAATAAATAAAGTAATCAAAAGACAAAAGAATTAAAAAATTTGCATCTTAAGTTCGGTTAACACAAGTAATGGTTGACGTTGGATCAGATTAGGTGGGAAAGGGGAAAAACTGATATTGTTTTAAGGGGTTAAAAAAACAATCTAAAATCTCCAATTTAATTAAATTAGAGAAGGGTCCTTCAAATTTATCTCACAAATAAATCTGGGTTCAAAATGGTGAAGTCCAAAATTGAAACCATCCCCAACGTGAAACCAATTTGCAGAATGGCTAATGGTTGGTGTTGGATCAGATTAGATGGAAATAGAGGAAAAACTAATGTTGTTTCAAGGGGCTGAAACAACAATCTAAAATCTCCAATTTAATTAAATTAGAGAAGGGTCATTCAAATTTACCCTACAAATAGAACTGGGCTCAAAATTGTAATACCCAAAACTAAAAGCTAACCCCAACTTAAAATTAATAGTGGGCCTTTTTTTAAACGAGGCCTAAGGCGCTGGCCTAATTTGCTTAATGGTTAGGCCAGCCCCGGCAATTAAATAACAAATATAAAGTGATGAAAATATGAAAGTTAAAAATACGTCACAGAATAGAGGTCATTAATTCTTATTATAATGGTAAATATTACTGTTTAACTATTTTTGTTATTCTTTTGTTTTAATATATTTTATTAGATGATAAATGGAATTATTTCATTGTAGTTTCTTTTATATAATAATGTTATTAGTTTTTTTCCATAATCTGATAATTTGATCGAGATAAGAAGGTACCGCAAAATTTTAGTCGGAAGTTAGAAATCGAAAGTCGGAACCAATGTAACAAATATCTCTGATATTTTCATTTTTATCAAAAAATATCAGCAAAATAACTTTTCTCTTTAAAAACTCAAGTTTATCGCACCTGCCGTTTTTAATGTAAATGTCCATTAAAAAATGTTTTTATTAAGAAATAATAAATTTTCGTTAAAATTATGAGTTTTTATCATTAAATTCTCATTAAAAACATTTAGACCAAATATATATTTTTTATTTATAAAATATCATCTATTTTTTCAAATTTCGATCACATCATTTATTTTTATTATTTTTTAAATAATATATTTTCTGTAAGATTTTCCCCATTAAAATTCGGATAAAAATAATATCCCACGCTGTTGTCGTTTATATCCCGATAACTAGATTTGTGACAAGAGTCGGAACCCACCTGCAACATAAATCAGCCCTGAAATTTTGGGACGCAGAGGGCGGTTATATTTGAACAAAGAGCGAGAGAGACAGACCAGAGATGGCATCTTCCTTACGGCGCCAAGCCCTGAGCCTAACTGACGCCGCGGCAGGTAGAATACGCGACCTCCTTCAACGGCGCCAGCGCCAGTTCCTCAAGCTCGGTGTCAAGGCTCGCGGCTGCAACGGATTATCCTACACCCTCAATTACGCCGGTCTCACCTCCTCTCCTTCTTCTTCTTCATTTTTTTTCCAATATAAATTCGACTTTTAGACTCGTCAAATTTGAATTTCTCCTTATTTCTTTTGGAGTTGTTCGATTATAAACACAAATATTTTTACTTTCAATTTTCGGTTCAAAATTCGAAGATAGTAATTCGGATCTCAGGATTTCTTAAAAGATGCGATAGCGTGGTTTTTTTTTTATTTTCACGCTTTTTGAATTATGACAAGTGTGCACAAAGACATGACCGGCGTTCGATTTTTTTTTTTTTTTTTTCACGAATTAAGGTCCTTGTCGCTAGTCTTTTTTTCGAGTTTATCTTTACATGTAAGTACGGTATAACCCATTTTTTATTCCGACTAATAGAACTGTGAATGATCAATCAAACCCTGTCATATGCCTATTCCCTCACGAGTTATGGCATACCCAAAATTGCAAGCCATCCTACCTATATGCACGGTTAGATCATGATGTAAAAGTGTCACTTGCCATTTAAATTGTAGTTAGGACCACCTACTTTGCCATCTAAACTGTTGATTGTATCCCCAGATTTGGATTGGTTATGGTATAAATTATTTTTTCTGTGTTGTGCTTTCCCCCTTATTTTGTGTCATCAATCAAATACTTTTACATGTTGGAAAAGTATAGGGCCTGTCACATTCTCAATAAAAAAGGGTTCCTAAATCCACCTCCAATGTGAAAAAGGTGCCTAAATCCCTACCTTTTGTTCAATATTTGGATTATTGCGTGTTTTTTGAAATAATTTCCGTCAGATTGCACAATTGCCGTGATTTTGGCACTTGAAATAAATAGTCTATTTGAGTAGATGGATCCACATCTCTGAAGAAAGTTACCCCATTAAAACCATAGGATAGTGTTCTTGACATTACTTAATAATTCAGGTGTATGAGTTAGTCCTGGCTTTATGTGTAGATTGATCTGAACTTTATACGATTCTTTCAAGAATGATGAATAGATTTAAAGTTCAAACTTTAACCTTCACTTTATCTACATTATATATATCATGATATGGGTTTAAAGTGATTGAGAACTGTCGACACGCTGCCAAAATTTGGGAGAAATCATTTTTGGCATATCAGTAGTCTATTGGGTTTGGAAACCAAGGCAACTGTTGGATATCAAACGTCCCTGGGAATGGTCTATATACTCTAGAGTAATGTTGAGAGAAGCTTCTTGTCATGGGCTAAAAAGAGAGAATTATTTGGAGCACTATTCAATCCAAAAAACCAAAAGTAGTAAGGTCACAAAATATGAGTGAAATGAAAATGCAAACACTTGCTAATTTCTTAATTCCATAAAAAAGAAACGGAGACCAAACATTTCTCAACTTCTTAATTTCACAAGAAACAAAGAAGAAATATTTGCTCAACTTCTTAATTTCATGAGATAAAGAGATCAAATCTTTTCGTAACTTTTTAATTTCATAATAAAGGAAGATCAATCTTCTTGGTTTGAAGAAAACACTACATCTGGAGCATGATTTAATCCTAAAATATTTAAGTGATTGTCTTGTTGTAAAAAATGTCTAGTGCTACTGTTGTGGTTTGATCACCCGAAATACGTGATCTGGGCAACATGGCCATGTTGCTGGCAAAGTCTAGAAGAAAATTCATGAACGGGAATTGAAAGATGAAAAAACTAAGAGGTTGATTGGAGTCGGGAAAACTCTAGAAGGATCAGGTAGTACGTAGAAAGTTTTAGAAGACTATGGAATTGTTTAGAGTTCTCTAGAAATGCAGAATTGTGTTGAAGTTTCTAGAAGAATTTAGAGCTTATAGAAGCGTGTGAAAGAGTTTGGAAGGTTTTAAAATGTTGTAGAATTGTAGGAGTTTTTGGAGAGTCTTGGAAAGTGTAGAGATTCTAAGAAAGATGTAAAAAAAGAATCTAGAATATTCATGTAATGTAGGATGTTACCGTGTGTTAAGATTCTATCCATTCATGGGCTATATCCTTTAGCATAAATAGGGGGTTGGTTCTCATTTTTAACCAACTTGAAAAGAGTTCAAGCTAAGCCTTGTAAGAGTGTGTTGAGCAATGGAGTGAAGTATTATCTTTGTCCAACATGTGTGTGATCTCTCTCCAACTCTTGTGAATGCGAGTAGTGTGAGATGTGGGGTGGAAACCTTGGTCTAACATGTGACCAAAAGCTGATCAAGGCTGACTAACTTAGCAAGGGAGGCCTCATTGTAGCCTTGATTCTCCTCCTTGATATACAAATATTTGCTTAATTTTAGAAATAAAAAGATAAAGGCACACTCAACTCCTTTTTTCTTTAATGCTCTACAGGATTGTTTCTATAAAATCACTCACCACAAGTACTGCAATTTTTGACTATGTATTTCAGTTGCCTATGTCTTTCATCATGCAGTCACCATACTTCATGATGTTTGTTGGACTTGAAAATGCCTTTGCTTCACCTTAACTATCCACAAGCATCACTCCAATACCTAATGGCTTTATCTTAATTTTTAATATGCTCTTTGGAGGATGAATGCTGAACTCCTTTATTTCAACTTATGATCCCTCAATGTGATTCTTCAATTGTTATGGAAATTATCCATTTCATCATAATCAGCCATTCTCAGCTTTTTAAGTCTTATGTTTCCATTCACTCTTATCTAAGCTCATAATCCATGTAGCTTTGCCTTCAACTAAGTACTTTTTACCCCTTAGATCCAAGTGTTTAAAGGTCGAGCCTTCTCCTAGTCCCCACTTCTTGTAGTTTATGAACTTTTTCTGTTGGTGTTGTTTCTAGTCCTCTATTGATATGTACAAACCATCTTACACAATGTTTCCTCATTTTTCTCATTTATTAGGGCTATCTATAAGGTTCCCTTAATGTGGATTTCTTTTTAGTCTATCCTCTGTTTTTCCACTCATCCATTTTAGCATATGCATCTTTGTTGTTTATATGTTTTCTATTTGTCTTTTTCTTTATTGACCATTGACCAACATTTACTCTATGAACCCCATGGATTATACATTTTTTTTAAATGAATCACAATTCACAAGCCGTGACAAGGACTAGGCAAAGGTTACTCATGAGGTTGATTTCATTGAGAAATTTGATGTGCTAATCAGGTAGTTCAATAATTAGTTTTTAATGTTCCTTGATGTTGGGTAAGTGATTGAATTCTCGCCTTGAAAAAAAAAGGATTGATATTGGTAAGAGCTGATCCATTATTGGGGATGAATCCTGGACTTATTGTATCATTCCTTTTTCCTATATTCAAAATAGGGGACTTCACTAAATCAAATTCTATGAAATCTCGATTCGGCCATATACTTGAAACAATTTTCTAGGAAGCGTAGTGAGTCAACCAAAACAAATCAATAAATTCTTAGGTCAAATCCACTAACAGAGATTTTTTTTCTTCAACTAAAATTCATCTGGTTCGGGTTTAACTTCATTGCAGTTAATTTCATTTCCAATTCCGCTCTTTCTAAACCTATCATAATATTGACACAAGAAGATTTTTTTTTAAAAGATTTGATCAATGGAAACTACTTGGACAACAAAAAAATGGTATTGAATATGATAAAAAGAACTTAGGGTAAAAGTAATGGTGAACTAATACCTCCTGAGAAAGCTACCACAAAGTTGAAAGGACAAAAGATAAGAATCGTTGGTGTTGAAGTATTAATAGAGAGGGGCATTTCCCACGCCACTAGTAAAGTAATAGCCTCCCTCTTAGTGGCATAAGCAATCCTGTAGCAATTAGTTAGCTTCTTTGTATTCTACTCAAGAAGAATATTCTTTTTGGAAAAAAAAAGTCTTTCTATGGAACTTCACATTTTTTGTCTTTCCTTCTTTGCAAAAAAATACCTTTCTAAAACATCCCAACAACTTTACATAGTTGATTGGATTTTTAGTTTGTTGGTGTAAATCCTAAATCACAATGGACTATACTGTCAATATGAATCCAACTCAACCCAATTTTTTTCATGAGCCATTCAACATTTCAACCTGAGCCTAACCCAGTCTTGTTTAAGCTTTTAATGCGCCCTACTTCATTGCCCAATTTAATACTGATTAGATTTGTGAGCAACACACAAACCTAGAGTTATAACTTTGAAAAAAAGGTCTCAAGCTTAAAAAGAGATTACAAATAGGATGGTCATTTTCCCATCTATATGGGGGTTGGCTTTTATATTTGGCCCTGGCAAATTATTATACATAGGGTGATTGTTGACTCACAATAACAATATTTTGAAACAAGACCTTGATCAAATTGCTAAATTGGAGACCTTGATCATTTCGATGTGCTGATGAGGAAGAAGAGGAGAATAAGAAGGAGAAAACACCTTGTTGCTTTTACAAGTGGGGCTAATAGGGTGGAATTAGATGCCAAAGGCTTTGATGATGATGATGTAGAAAACGTGTATTTTGCAATAACATTAAAGTCACTCTGAGAGAGAGGGTCTGTAATAGCCTGACCCATAAAAAGGGCTTGGGGCTCGGCCCAACAAGATACTGTCCACTTTGGGCCCACAAGTGCACACGCACGCACACGCACTAGCCAGCATGATTTTTGGATTGGACCCGACCCAAGTCTGGGTCCAAAACGCGTCTTGCTGGTTTGAGGGAGCAAGGCTACTTATAAACCCCCTGTCAACTTCCACCCACTGCTGGGCTGTCGGATCTGATCGGCCTACTCTGCTGGCCTGTCCAACAGGGCCCAATTTCACTTGGATTGGCCTTTCTAGGGCCTGGCCTCTGGTTCATGGGTCAGGATATTACAATCCACCCCCCTAAAGCCCAGAGCTGCCCTCGGCTCGACCCAACGAACCCAGTGGAAGGTAGTAAGGTCACATAGTCTGAGTGTAGAATCTGGAGCTCTGATACCATTTGTAACAGCGCGGCCCCTAAAAAGGGCTTGGGGCTCGGCCCAGCAAGATACTGTCCGCTTTGGCCCACACGTGCACACGCGCGAGACCGCACGGTTTTTGGATCGGTCCCGGCCCAAGTCTAGGTCCAAAACGCGTTTTGCTGATTTGAGGGAGCAAGGCTACTTATAAATCCCCTCTCAAACTCCTCAACTTCTGATGTGGGACTTTCCACAACTCCCACCCATTGCCGGGCCGTCGGATCCGACCGGCCTACTCTGCTGGCCCTTCCGACGAGGCCCAGTTTCACTTGGATCAGCTTCTCTAGGGCCTGGCCTCTGGCTCATGAGTCAGAATATCACAGGGTCTTACAACAAAGCACCAGTTGTTACTTATAGCTGTTTTTTAAGAGCTGGATAATGAATACGTGAGTGGAATTCCCAAAAATAAAATGATCCCTAACAAAGTGCGGAATCACATAGCATGTTTTATTAAACATATTTCTAAAGGAGTGCTTGTTGAATTTAAAGGAAACATGATACATACACATAAAGAAACATGGTAGTGGAATAATGATAACCAAAAGGCTATTGTTGAGAAGAATTTCTTTTTTAGTTTTAAAGGAATAACCAAAAACAAGGTGCTTAGAAGGCATAAGATAACGAAATGAGTTGCTAAGAAAGTAATTAAGCAAAGCTAAGTATGGTACCTACGACAACTTATATGTGTAATTGGGAATAAATGAAGGGAAAAAGGTATCAACATGCTTGGATAGATAAGAGAAGAAAACTAGAGGCCTTGATTTTGTAAGATTTATTAAATATAAAAATCAAAGTGTGATAGTGGAAGACAAAGCAATAAAGGATGGGTGGAAATCATTTTGGAGTCTCATTAAATATGAAATGTTTAAAATAGATAGGGTAGAGTGGAAATGATTTTTAATAGGGTAGATTGAAAAAGAAGCACCGATACGGGTGTGCGTATCGGATACGACACGTATCCAATACGGGGATATGACAAATTTTGAAAAACTAGGATACGGGTGCGGCGGGATACGCCGAATTAAAATATATATATATATATATATATTAACAAAATAAATTCAGACATTTATAAAAAAATCATAAATTCTACTATGAGATAAAAAGAGTCAACAAATACTAAATTACTAAGTACATCATAAGAAGTATAATTGTCACCCACAAAATACATGTTATTACAAAATCTGATTGAAGGTTTCAATCTCTTCATTTCCTTCATCGGCATTAGTAAAAAGAACAACCTCCATACTTGGTTCATCAAGAGACAAACTTGCAACCTCTAGAACTCCAGCTCCATCAAATGGATCCTATTGGTCTCCCCCAATGTCCCACATCCTATTTGGTCCTTTTATATAGTCATCATTCTTCCTTGACAAAAGACGAAGATTTGTATTATGAACACCAAATCTTCAGCCCTTTTAGGATGTATCTTGTTTCTTTTCATGGAGTGGATGAATGAGTAGGTGCTCCAATTCCTCTCACAACACGATGATGAACATGGTTGTGCAAGAAGCTTAAGAGCTATCGCTTGCAGTCTTGGTGTAGAAGCTCCATAGGTCACCCACCATGTTTTTGGGTCCAAGTCCCATCTGTCTTGTAAACATCAAAAGTGCCAAATACATCAGCAGCTCCTGAAAACCTTGCATATTTGTCATAACAGCTTTCCTCTCATTCACATCAGAAAAGTATCGCCTCAAACATTTGTTTCTCTCATCAGATATCTTTGCATCCCTATGTGGTGTAACCCTATTCAGAGCTTGAGCAAGCCATTCATTACTATAATACCTATAGGTTAGAAAGCATAACATTAGTTTGTAAACCATGAAGTTCAAAATCTAAAAAAATAATCGAAATAATAAATTACCTTGGATTCAAAGAATGAGCCATGCAATGTAGTGGTGTGCAACTTTTAGTCCATCGATCAATGAGTACATCATACACCACATCATAAAAAGTAGACTGCTCATCTAGCTTCTTCAATTCATGGCCATATATCGCCGCTTTCACTTGCTCTATCATTGAACCCACATATCATAAACCAAATGAAGGGTCGGCTTATCCGTGTTGCACAACCTGAGGATTTCATAGATTGGGCGTGTAAAAGAAAGAATATAATCAACCTTGTCCCACCATGTATCATTTAAACCATCTCTTTCAGAGCTTGACCTTTCCAACATCATCCTCCCTGTAGGCACTCCATTCCTCACTAATAACCATGTTTTGAAGGCCACGCTTGATAAGCTTCATTCTCTTCAACATCACAATGGTAGAAGTAAATCGTGTCTCGACCACAACAATTTCAATGATACAAAGGAATTAAAAATAGCCAATCTTATAGAATGATTCATAATGAAGTTGCGGATAAAACATGCATCATCTGAAACTTGAGTAATCCAATGACATTCAACATAAACATTCTCATTCATCTCTGTATTCTTTGCTGCACATATATTTTTTAGTGCAATATTTAATGTGTGCACCACACAAGGAGTCCAAAACATGTGAGGGTAATTACCTTCAACAAGTAACCCCGCTGCCTTACACACATGAGCATTTTCAGTCACAATTTGTACCACATTCTCAGACCCAATCCCACGAATTGTATCTATCATCAATTTGGCAATGTAATGCTTATCTTTGTACTCTTTTGACTCATCATCAACTTTCATGAAAATGGGTCCTTCCTCAGATGCAGCCATGAAATTGATTAACGGCTTCGTTTGTCCATCACTCCACCCATCACTAACTAGGCTCATCCCTTTCTCATGCCAAGTTCCTTTGATTGGTTGGAGCAACCTTTCAATGTTTGCTCTCTTCTTTTGTAAAAGTGTGGTTTTTAAAGCATTATAACTAGGAGGAACATACCCAGAGATTTGATAGTTGGCAGCAAAACTATATGAACTAAAATAATAGGGATTTCTAGCAAAGTGAAATGGCAAACTACCTGAATAAAACATTCTATCAATTTCACTTGTAAGTTGATCCCTAGCATCATTTTTAAATGCTTTTTCCAAAGCACTTGCACCTCCAACTCGTCTTTTTTTCCCCCCCATTAGTTGATGCTGAGGCCATATGAGTTGTAATGGAACGATTGGGTAAGGGAACATTGTTTGGTCTAGACCTCTCTTCAGCCTTAAAAACAACTTTGAAGAGTTCCCTTAAATATTCTTCAGTCACTGAATATATTTGAATCCCTTTACTAGTTTGCCTCAATAGATGAGCCTTAACCCTAGAGTATGAACTGTTGAATTCCTTATTACAGAAATTACACTTCCACTTCCTATTTCCACCTCCAACAGTCGGATCTCTACTTTGAAATATTGTAACATGTGACCAAAGAGGACAATGGTCATCCATAGCCTCTGAGGAACAAAATCTACTTGTAGATGTAGCACTACTAGATGAACCACACCTACTACTACCACTGTCCTCAACACCAGTAGACATTTCAATTCACAAGTAGGCTAAATGGCAAACATAGACATGAAAAAAAAAATTGTCAATATTTTGTAAACTAATAATATGTCAAATATACAACAAACTAGGGTCACCTCGCCAGAAATTGGCTGAAAATGTTCAAAATATTTTGTATCAACTTAAATGCCTGGTAAATGATTGAGCTAACATTACTCTCACAAGTCCCTCATCGACTTACGATTTGGATAGCATACATAAATAAATAATAATGCAAAAGTTCATCATTAAGTATTATTTATTTATTATTTTGGGTCTATTTAGTAGATGTGCATGCATTCAAGTGTGTGCTTCCGAGTTCGGAGTTGGACTGTGCCCAAGGTAAAGAGGGTAGTGGAACCCACCAAGGCCAATTAATGCATTAAAGGGTATGGATTGAGGTTGGTAGGAAGTAGGAAAGGTTCAAACAAGGAGAAAAGGGCGGTGGAGCTAGGCGAACAAGGATCCTGTGTGACGGTGAGAGGGATGGGTTTCGATTGGGAATGGATATGGACGATGGGGTGAACGGCAGGTAAGGCCTACTCGTCTGGAGATCAGAGGCTAGACAGGCTGCAGCTGGGCAGCAGAGGAGATAAATGTGTTTGGGAATCCACCCAAACGGCGAAGGTAAAGTGGAGAAGAAGAATAGAAGAAACAGAGAAGAGAAGGGAAAGAAGAAGATTGAGAAGAAGAAGAGGAAGAGAAAGGGAATCCTCTCTAGAGATAAATCTCGATTTTTAATATTCTATTTATAATATGTGTTTCATAATCGAGCATTGGAGATTTGTAAAATAAATCAAAACAGGAAAACAAGAAATAAAAGAAAAGAAAAGAAATCGGCTGGTGATCTGTGCGATCTTTACATAAAGGGTAAGAAAAACAAAAACAAAAAGTGGTTTTGGGGCGTGGAAACATAGGGAGGGAATATGGGAGGTGGCGACAGAGTTTAGGATGTCTCTGGGAGGGTGGTGACAGAGTTTAGGACGTCTTTGGGAGGGTGGCAAAAGGGCAGGGGTTGGGTAGAGGAGGTTATGGCAATGGCTAGAGGAGAAGAAAATGAAGAGAGAGAGAGAGAGAGAGAGAGAGAAGAGAAATTCTTACCGGAGTTTGCCTCTCCTTCCTTCAATCATCTCCTTCTTTCCTCTTCAATTGGTCTTTCCTCTTCTTAGGGTTAGCAACCCCTTTTTAACAAAAAAAAAATAAAATTAGAAAACGCGTGTCCGGACTTATCCACGCGTGTTCGGGCATGTCCGGGTGGCGTATCGGGGCGTATCCGTAATTGAAAAAATATTTAATTAAATGGGTGCGTATTCGACACGTATCTGAGCCGTATCCGGCCGTATCTGTGTCGGATATGCACCCAACATGGATACTCGAAGGGTTTCAAAGTATCCGTGCTTCATAGATTGGAAATGTAGAACTCAAAAGGCCAACCCTAGATAGATGAGAATTTGTTGTTGTTGATTATGGTGGTGGTGGTGGTAGTGGTGATGATGTGATGATAGAGTGAACTTGATCATGAAATTGTTGTGGGACCCACTTCAGGACATGTAAGGTGTTGGAGTTAGTATTTGTGGTGGGAAATGGTAAGGATCGACGAATTTGGGGGCCGGTCCTCATGGCCTCTTTTCTGTGAAATCATTTTGTCGAAAACTTTTGACAATTGGTGTGGTGGCTTCCATGCATCCTAAAGTTTGGGTAGGTGTGACTCCATTGAAGGTGAAGGTCTTCAGTTGGATTGCTGGACAAAGGAAAATACTAACAATAGATAATTTGCATTTGCGAAAGATGAATATCGTCAATGCATGCCCTTTATGTCTAGCAGATGCTAAATCATTGGATCATATACTTCTTCATTGTAAGTTCACATATCAAATTTGGGTGCATTTCTTCCAGTTATTGGGCATTGCTTTTTGTCTACCTAGATCATGGTGTCATCTGTTCAATGAAGATCTGGTGGAGTCAGGTAGTTCTTTTCGTCGAAGCCTATGGCAGACAACAACTTTGAGTATCATTTGGTCTGTTTGGTTGGAACGAAATAAAAGGATTTTCCGTGGAAAGGAATGCTCAACCCAACAATGTTTGGATGTCATTAAATTTCGGAGTGCATGGTGGATAGCTGGGTCGACGAGGTACAAAGGGGTGTCAGTTTCGGACCTGTGCAGGGATTGAATAACAATAGATTTCATTATGCATCGTCCAGTTAGTCGGCCTATAGTACCTTGGACTACTCCCGTTGCAGGGTTCTTAAAGTTAAACTTTGATGGTAGTTATATGCGAGAAATTGGTAAGGCAGGCTATGGAGGTGTCAGTTGTAACGATGTTGGTTTTACAGTCCTATCTTTTGCCGGTTCGCTCGTTACTAGGTCAATGAATGAGGCAGAACTGTTCGCTTTATGGAGAGGCATTATGGAACTGGCAGGATTAGGAGTTCGAGGGAGTTTTATTGAAGGTGATTCTAAGGTAGTTTTGGAATGGGCATCGGGATCCTCTTTGCCCGTGGAAATGTTTGGACAAAGTTGAGCATATTAAAAATATCATTGCTGTCTTCGATTTCAAGCTTGCTTGGGTACCACGATCAACTAATTCATCTGCTAATGAGATGGCCCGTCAGGGATTACGGTTGCCAACGGAAATTGTAACCAAATTTTAGATTGTTAAGAAGTTTTTCATTACTTTTTACTTATTTGGATGGGCTTCTTGGAGCCTGGATTTGTAATCTATGACCTTTATATATATATAATAATAATAATAATAATAATAATAACGTTACCTTTTAAAAAAAAAAGAACAATCATCATCATCATCATAGTCAATGTTCCATCTATCCACTATTAGCTTTTTAGTTCTCTTTTTTTTTTTTTTGAGCGGTTACAAAGACAAAATATATTATTAGAGAAAGAACTAGTACAAGTACATCAAAGTAAAATAGGGTTTATAAGATTTAAACCCTGAAAAACAACCATATGAAAAAATGGAAAAACATAAAAATAAATAAATACATTCATGTAACAACTAAGATCGACTGAACATCGTCTTGCTCAAACTCCTCCTGTCTCAATGGTGGAAGACGCCTATAACTGAGTGGTCAACTCTTTTCTTGGCTAAGAAGTTCGCCACTCCATTAGCTGTGCGACTGACTAGGTAAATGATATCTCGTGTCTCAAAGCGAGAACCCTTCTCTCCTTAACCGTGGTAATCAATCTCCAGGGGCAATCCCTTAGCTCATTTGATTGCATTTGCCAAATTCCCTTCTATGACTAGTTTTCCATGCTCGATTACTTTTCAAATGGTCAAAGCTCTTCCAATACTGAGAAGTTTCGCCTTGTTCGAGTCCCCAAGCCAACCGACTCTGTGAACACTAGGGAAGTTTTGCTGTTATGGTCTCTAAAAATCCCTCGTATTCTTACTGGTCTCAGTTTTCCTCTCAACGTTCCATCCACAGAATTTTTGGACGCCTTCCTGAGGAGGGGACCAATTGACTAAAGGTTTTTGGCTTTCTAGGGTATCCACTCATCCACCCTTTCCATGAGCAGAAGAAATCGGACTTCTCCTCAGCTTTTTAGTTCTACATATCCACTCCAATTAGTAAGTAGAACTCATGTGCTTTTGGTAATTTATTTTAGATGGCCCACTGCCTATTAGATGCTAAATAGAGGGAACATGTTACTGTAAGAACCCCCCAGAAGAACGTAAAATGCTAAACTGGTATTCTCTGTCTTATCTGCTGGGAGGGGTGAAGGAGTGGGAGCTCTAGGTAATTAGCAGTTAACTATTAGGCCACTAGAGCTATCAAGCTGTTAAGGTAGCATTGGACAATGAGGGGTTACATGAGCTACTCAGTTTCTTGGCAGGAGATCTTTTTGATAGGATTTTCTGAATTGCTACGTTGAAGTGTTATTTCGTGTTTGCTGTAAAGCAGTTGCATAGTTTTTTACAGGTTTGGCACATTTTCTAGTGGTCTAAATCATTCATGTATTGGGCCCTGTTTCAAATGGGCCTTCCTGCTAAAATATCTTGCTATGATATCTTTGATTGTTAGACTGAACTTGGTGTGTTAACTGGCTGTCTAGTCCTCATCCAATCAGAATAAATCCAACTGTCATGTTGCTGACAGTTTTGTATGGAGAAGTGTTTGGTGATGTACTAATGATTGGCTATCTGGATCACTAAAAGCTGGGTTTGACCAGTACTTCTTCTGGCTAAACTTGAAAAGGTTGTATTACGTGGCTGTGTTTTGCATATTTCCACATTGTGGTAAATGATATTATGATATATTGCTACCTATAGATACAGTCCTGAATTCTCATTTCATGGAATTTTGCAGATGAGAAAGGGAAGTTTGATGAGTTGGTCGAGGACAAGGGTGTCAAGATATTGATTGATCCAAAAGCTCTCATGCATGTCATAGGAACAAAGATGGATTTTGTTGATGACACTCTCAAGTAAGTTGTCATTTTTTTCCTTTTGAGCTGGGAGCATTTTCTGTCATCTATAATCAGGAAAAGGGGGGTATTCTAGTGTATCTCTACCATCAATGATAGGATAGGGTTCAATTTATCGATTGTTTATGTAAATAAAAATATGAGTTCTGCATGTATGGTGTGTAGAGCAGTGGGGTCAACCATATGGTGAAATCAACCATTATATGTGGCCTTCCTGATAAGCACGTCATTATGCAGGTCTGAATTTGTATTTATCAACCCAAATTCTAAAGGCCAGTGCGGTTGCGGAGAATCATTTATGACAACAGGCAGTGCTGGAGCTACTGGTGCTAGGTCAGGTGGCGTTTAAGAGCTAACAGAAAATGGATGAAACTTGCTACTGATGTCTACAGTTGTCCATATTTTCCCATCATCAAGAAAGCCTGAATGCTTATGAATTTCTTCTGTTTTGTTCTTTTGATGTTCCAACTTTAAGGTGAGTCGAGACTCATTTTTACTGGTTCATCACATTTGCTGATCCAGAATCCTAGGACATCCATATTTTGGATGCTCAAGGTATTTGTACCACATTAATATTGCTATTGATATGAGATAATGAACGCATATATGTAATTAATGGCCTAACAGTTTTGTATTCAGATTTGTAAATTTATGAGCTCTTATTCTTTTCATGGTGTTAAAGAACCAGATACCCTGTATATTCATCCAAGTATTTATAATAAGGAAAACATTAAGGAATCTTTGTGAGGATTGTGTATGAGGTCCACCTGGGTGGTGTGGAGGGAGAT
This sequence comes from Chimonanthus salicifolius, assembly GCA_013350335.1. NCBI lineage: Eukaryota > Viridiplantae > Streptophyta > Magnoliopsida > Laurales > Calycanthaceae > Chimonanthus > Chimonanthus salicifolius. The sequence continues at coordinate 49,185,250 of CM023532.1, forward strand.
GGTTAGGTCTACAAGCGAATTAGGGGTAGGCGAAAACCAACCGCATGAGACATTGTTATCATTGATCTTCGGGGATCTAAAGTTGAGTTAGAAATTTTTACTGATGATCTTTTTTCTTTTTTGAAAACTCAACAGTTAATATTACTAGGACAGATGGGAGTTCTGTCAAATCAAGATATAAACCAATGCATGACCTTTTCTTGAGGGGATGTGAAGAAGAGATTGGATGGGGTGGAGGTGCAGTTGCATTGATCACAAGTGGGCTCCACAAAGTTCCTCATGAGGTTTAATAGTTGATTTTAGCTGGACTGTTTGAGTGATGTCAAATCAGGACACACACACAGACACCCCGATCCATGACTTTTCCCAGCTGATGAGAAGAAGAGATTGTTGGGATGAGGGTGGAGTTGGTTTGATCACTAGTGGGCTAAACAAAGTTTCTCATAAGGTTCCTCATTGAAAAATCCCCACTAACATGATCATTGATACCATGATCTGAAAGGTTGTTTGGAGTCTGCATTCTGAATGGGAGGTTGGGAGAATTGCTTATTTAGGTTTACATCATACTTGATGGACTGGAGGTCATTCAATCCTCCAATTGAAAGTGAAAGCCCAGCTGAATTCCTTCTTCCTTCTCCAGACTCATGGGCTTCTTTGTTCTCACCAATTCTCCAAGGTAAGGACATGGAAATGCATGAGCATGCACTTGGTCATATTTGGTTTTTAACATTGAAAATTCTCTGCCCAAAGTAACAATGATACCACAATCTGAGTGGTTATTTGGAATCCTTTATGATCAGAATACAAAGACATGAGAATTACTTATTAAGCATGCATCATACTTGTTAGATAAAAGAAGATGGAAATACTTGATAGATAAAAAAACATGGAAATGCATGAGATGGATAAAGCCATGTCATGTTCCTAATTGAAGTTTCCCTCATTGGATTGGGTGGCCATCATGGTGTGCAGAATACTTGATATATGCTTCAGATTTGTGGTTTTTGTTTTGAGCAGTAACAAGTAATGGGCGAAAAACATTACATATACAAATACATAAGCGGGTCAAAAAGGCTTAAAACCAAGCAAAAAAAGAAAAAAAAAATACATGACAACCAAATTGTTCCCAAAAGAGAGGTTAAAATTGCAATCATCCATGAAATAGGAGTTAGGAACCTCTGAGGTACTTCTTGACACTACAGAAATTAAAGAAAACGCTCTCAATCGCTGAGTACACCCCGCTCTTCACGAAAAATCCTGCCACTCCATTGGCTGATCTCCTAACCAGTTCAAAAGAAGCCTCATGACTTGTACACAATACCCTAATCTCCTGACGACTGTAATCAGTTTCCAAGGAGGTCACTTTAGCCCCTCTATGTCCATCACTCAGATCTTCCCATGAGTTATAAAAGTCCATCATTTTGCAACCTTAAAGACCAGGTGCAAAGTCTCCATTTAGTCTTTTGGAAAATCTCGTTTTCCTTAGAGGCTTTATTCTTAAAGATACTAGACTCTCTCCTTCCAAAGAGACCACAAAGTTGCCGTTGGAATAGTATTCCAAGCTGCATTCACCTTATGTCCCAGACCTGAAGTTATCCAACTACTCATGACTCCTCCACATGACTTGTCAAAGACCCATGAAACACTCATCAAATTACCGAATCTAGTCCAAAGATGCATTACAACTGGACATCCAACAAACAAGTGATCAACGTCCTCCTCGTGATTCCCGCAGAGCAAACAACGTAGGTCATCTCCAGAACTCAACACACCCCTCTGGTTTAATGTCACTCTAGATAAACCTTCCCTTTTAAGAGCATACCACACACTTGTTTGAACCCTTGGAGGAGCCATACTTGACCATGTTGAAAAAGAAGGGTTGGACCCACTGTTGGGTTCTTGTAGGGTCAAGTCAACCACTGCCTTTATTAAAAAACACCCGACCCATCTCCTGTCCATATTTGCCTCTTCTTCTTCCCTAGAGATAGGGAACTCTCCTTGTGAAGTGACAAAAGTCCCACATCGGTTAATTCGAGAAACCGACGACTCCATATAACACTTGAGGCATCCTACTTCAGTGGCTATCTTTTGAGAGTGAGTTCTACCTCAAGAATGCTATCAACTCATGGGTTTTTAACATGGTATCAGAGTAGGTTCCGCGTGAGGGTGGGTCGTAAGTTTCCACATGCAGTCGCGTGTGTCAAGTTTCCATTTGCAGCCGTAGGGTCCAGCTGCATGTGAGGGCGGGTGTGAAGTGGCAAAAATTCCACATCGGTTAATTCGAGAAACCAATGACTCTATATAGCACTTGAGGCACCCATCTCTCAACGGCTAGCTTATGAGAGTGAGTTCTACCTCAAGAATGTTATCAACTCATGGTTTTCTAACACTCCTAGCATGTCCTTTAGCTCTTCCATACTTTCTTGCTCAAAAGCCCTTAAATTTCTTCTAAAGTCGATATCCGAACTAGTGGTTCTTTCTTTCGTCTTATAATAATCCTTCATCATGGCTTGTCTAATTCTAGCTATCCTGAAAAGCCTAGTGAAAACGTCTTTCAAAGGTCTCTTCCCAGCCCAAAGATCTATCCAAAAAAGAGTTTTATCACCTTTCCCCACAAGGTGTCTCAGTTTCTTCTTATATATATTGCCCACTCTATCTTTTCCCCTACCTATTCTCCACCAAGCCTTTATAAATGGTGATACTACCTTTTTTTCTTTTTACCCGAAATCCCCACTCACGTAAGTCCTTTGCCCCATACCTTCCGACTAAAACTTTTCTCCACAAAGCTTCCTTCATCTTGCCAAATCTCCAATTCCATTTACATAGCAGTGCTTGGTTCCTAACCTCGAAAGGTACTACATCTAATCCCCCGTAGGGTTTTGGCGTAGTCACCTTTGACCAATCGATTGAGTGCACTTTTCTCCTTTCGTCCTTGTCTCCCCAAAGAAATTTTTAAAAAGCTGATCCAATCTCCCTAAAACCCCTTAGGCATCTCGTATGTGGACATATAATACATAGGGAGATTTACCAAAACTAACTTGATGAGCATCAGTCTACCACCTAGCAAAAGGTAATTCCTACCCCAGCTTGCAAGCCTTTTTTCCACTTCTTCCACCACTGGAGCCCAAAATTTCTTGGACCTTGGATTCCTACTGACCGACAAGCCTAAGTAGGTGAAAGGTAATTTGTTTTCTCTCTTGTATCATATTCTTATTTTTAATGAAATCTTATTTGTTACCGCTCAAAAAAGTAGGTGAAAAGTAATCTTCCAATTTTGTATCCCACCTCAGCCTCTAGATTTTAAGAGAGTTTTCCTCCACGTCAATCCTTATTAAGGTGCTTTTACCTAAGTTGATTCTCGATCCTGATACTAATTCAAAGCAGTTAAAACCGCTTTATACCCCATGGCTTCATCCCTATTTGGCTCACAAATGAACAAGGTAGCATCAGCAAACTGCAAGTGGGTTACCATTGATCTGCTCTCCCTCATTGAAAAACCTCTAACAATGCTCAAGTCCTTAGCTCTCTCCACCAATTTATTTAAACCCTCTCTTTCTAGTGTGAAGATAAAAGGTGATAGGGGATCACCTTGCCTAAGATCTCTAATAACCGCGATAGGTTCGGTTGGGGATCCATTAACCAACACAGAGTATGTCATATCCTCCACACAGGCTCTCATCACTTCTTCCACCGGTGACCAAAGGCATTCCATCAAACAAATAGCCCACAAATGCCAGTGTACATCGGCTTTCTCTATATTGATTTTAAATAGAAGCCTCAATTTTTATCCTTTGATGTGATGCGAACCAATTCATTTGCAATAAGGACTCCATCGAGAATTTGTCTATCCTCCACAAAAGCTCTTTGGGACTCTCCGATAATCTCCGGTAGGATCTCTTTTAGCCTTCCCGCTAGAACTTAGCCATTAGTTTATGTACACGTCCTATTAGGCTAATGGGTTTGTAGTGTGATAACTCTGACGACCCATCCTTTTTCGGAACAAGGGTTATGAAAGAATTCTTCAAATCCTTGTTGATAATACCATTCTCATCCAACTCTTTGAAGACCTTGATAAAGTCTGGGCCAACCGTTTCCCAACATGTTTTGGTGAAGGAAAAGTTGAAACTGTCCGGATCAGGAGCTTTATCCTCATCTATACTATCTAAGGCCTACTTAATTTCCTGTAAGCTAAAGTCCCCTTCTCACCAACCTACTTCTCCTCACTAAACCTCTTCAGTTGAATCCCCTCCAACACTGCTCTAATTATCCTCCTCTTACCCAATGAAGCTGTTCTAAGTCTGCTAAAAAGGGGAATTTGTACCTCTAGGTGTAGATTCCCTCGCATCCACCATGGGGGAAATCGATGATAATGGATTCGACAAATGCAAAATAGTAAGGGAGGGGCGGACAAGAGACCTCCTGGACCTGAGACAGTAATAGGGAAACACGAAAGAGTTTAGGGTAGATTGTCCGGTGTAGCGAAGCTACGAGAAGAGCGAGCCTCAAATGAGAATAAGCAAGCATTGCCGAGAACATTGCCAAACCAAGTGGAATCCGTTGCTCTACCCATGGAGAATATGTGTTGCACGTAGTCAAAACCACTAGACCTCCACTCGTTGTCAATTGTTGAATATCAAAAAGCAATGAGGGTTTGAGACTGCCATATGCAGAAACAAGTGATGAAGAGATAAAGTGGTAGGCTCAACTGCTCTCTTCAAAGAAAGAACTGTAGGAAAAGTTGAAAGGTTCACCAAGATGGGTCTTCGCTGCTTAATTGCGTCTTGAGGCACAAAACGAGAAAATGAACCAAAAAAGTCCACAAGAAAATAACTCAGAAGCTAATGAAAATGAGAGGGAGGGGAAGATACCCCAGAGAGCGACTGACGATGACAGACCAAGCAATGAGGCTGGGGGAATTAGGGACTACAAGAGAAGGAGACGAAGACAAATGACCAGAGGAAGACTGTAAGTCGAGATAGAAAAATCTCTTAACTGCCACTCTAATGGCCTTCTTATCCACTACTCTTCTACCTTCCACTATTATGGATTTGATACAATTACCCATTCTCCCAATATTGGTAGTCATGTGAAAGAACTAAGTGTTTTTGTCCCCCTCCTTTAGCCACAGAACCCTTGACTTTTGTCTTCACTCCACCTCTTCCAGCGGTAGGCAATCCCACAACAGAGCTTTGCAATTTTGTTTAGAGGACACATCCTCCTACAAAGAGGTGGTCCTACAAAGCTAGCACATTATATGCGAATGAGTTTAGTGGTGTGTATTTATTAGCTTTTGGCTAAGGTGTTAATGCGCTGATTGAGGGATTTTTTTTTTCAATAACATGGGCATCCCCACCCCACATTAGAGGTGAGACTAATCCCATGAATACACGAAACTACCCGCAAGTCTCGTGTATTAGGTGAGTTCGGGGAGGATCGAACTAGAGTTCTCTAGTTTTTTCCTAGAAGTTTAAGTTGATTGAGCTACACCTGTGCAATCATGAAGGGAAACTTTAAAAGAGACAAGGAGGGGGCATTTAGTATAGAAAGATTTTAGATGGGGGCCTAATTGCCAATGAAGTTATTTATTGATGCAGGGGTGTTCCATTCAAAATTAAAGAAAAATCAAGCTCAGAGAATACCACAATTTATGCGCAGCCTTTAATTATTATGAAAATTTAGATGCCTCCAAAATTTCCAATTTGAAAGACATCTATCTAGTAGTAAAAAAATCATTTAAATTGACCTCGACCATTGGGCTATAGGTCCATATCTAGGTCCATTTGGACTAGGTCCCACACTCATTTATGCGAAAATTTCATGTGGAACCATAGCCCAATGGTGTAGCCAATTTAAATGCATTTTTTACTATTAGATAGATGTCTTTCAAATTGGAAAATTTTGTAGGCATCTAATTTTTTGTAGTAATCAAACACTCTGAGCTTGTTTCTTTTGATTTTTATAGTGTCTCCGTTTAGCTCGATTTTTCTTTAATTTTGAATGGAATGGCCTGCCTTAGACCCCCTAGGTTGAAAAACCATAACATTCCAAGTGATAATCTTCATCAAAACAGCATCAGAATCCCCTTAGCCCTTTCTTTGTTCTTTTTTTTTTCCTCATGTAAAATACTTAAAAGTAGATCCCCTTCTAGTCTCTTTGTTTTTTGGAGGGACTCACCGACAGAGTTGGAGAATCCCTCGCCTCTAACCATTTGGCTGCAAGCTCCATTTTTTCTTCATCTGAAAAAGTAATACCCAATTCCTTTCCCATCCTCAAAATTTTGATGGCCAATTGATACTCTCTTTGATGAGAATTCAAAACTTCATGCTTTAGATGACATTCGGTTAGATAATCTAGGATTTTATAGAACATTAGTTAGCATGTTGATTTATCTAACAGGAACTTGACCTGACATCCCTGATGTTGGTGTGGCTGGTTGGTTTATGTACGTGCCATGGGATGCTCACCTCCAAGTAGATTTTTTTAATCTTGCAGTATCTCAAAGGGAGTCTTTAGGCTAAGTATTCTATATTCTTCGCATGTTCATCTTTGCCTTCATGGATATTTGATGCAAGCTGGTTTGGATTACCTGATGATACGATTTGGTCTCTTAGCAGTAAGAAACAAAATGTTGTTTTCTGCTTCAGTGCTGAATTTGAATACAGGGGCATGACTAATACTGCTTATGAACTTTAGCAATTTCTTTTGGAACTTTGTTTCGCTCTTTCTGAGCTATTGCTCATGTTTTATTTTAACCAAGTTGTTACTGACAAAGCATCTAATCTAATCTTCCATGAACGAACAAAGACTCATTTCATTTGTGATCAGTTAATGCTAACACGATTTGCATTCCTTGTGTGAAATCTGCAAAGATCAACTTGCAGATATGTTAACCAAAGTGGTCTCCAGGATACAACTTTAGGAATCTTTAGTGAAGCTAGGCTTGATTAATACCTAAGCACCACTTTAGGGGGTGTTCAAGGAATAATTTGTAATATTTTACATAAAGGTGTATATTTATAGTCTTGAGGAGCATTCGATGTATAGTTGATCTTCTCTTTAGGAAATGGTGTACAAAATGTATGAGAAACTATGTGCTTTTTCTCTCTTGAAAATTAAGTTCTCTTGTACACTCAAGAACAAGAAATACAATCTATTTTTCTCCAAATGATTATTCTTTTCAGTCATTTTCTTCTTCGTTATTACATCATTTTCTTCCTTTTTGATTTAAAATTGTTGTTATCTATTTGTCGTACTAACTCTTATAATTTATTATTTTCCTTTCGTATTTGTACCTAAGGTTTTTGAAACTAGATTGATTTTTTGATGAAACTACTTTCATTTGGACCAACCACCTTGGTGTTTCAGTAAAGCCTTTAATTGGTTGATTTCCTCTTCCATTCTTTTCCTTTTGCTTCCGAAATCAGATTCAAGCGTTTTTTTTTTTGCCCTCTCATGATATATTATTTTCCACCATTTTGCTGCTCCTTTAAGTTCCTTCTTTACTCTTTAAGAAGAGAAAATGACGTGTTTGTCACGCCCTACCCCGCGACGGGCGCGTGAACTTGGACATAACTTTTTTCTCTCAAAAAGACACCAACCACAATACAAAATACATGGGCAAATGACTTCCAATCTAAAATTCATGCTGGGTGGGGTAGAGTCCTTACAGTGTCCCTCAAATATCAATTTTCATAACTTGAGCAAGTAACTTAATTGAGTTTGTATCAAATTTCCAAACCATTGTATGTATGCATGTACAATATCTTGTGTGCATACATGGGGCTCAGTAACACGCATTTATTCATCAGTCACATGCTCTCTCTTTTTATATAGATGCAAATACTTGCAAGCACGCACACATGCAAAGATATATAGACATATATATGCTGTAGCCCTCAAATAACAACTTGAGGACTTGATCAAGTGTGGCCTACCATAGCCCCAATCCATCACTACCCCCTTTTGAATTGGACCTTAACCAATTTGACCCCAATTTAACTTTCACAGCTTGTTGATCTAAGCATATGAATTTCCACAATTGGATAAAATTGGATCTTTGAGACCCTATAAAGCATGGTTTCACTTATCTAATCAAGGTGATTTTTGTAGGCACCCTATTCAAGTACCTTTCCAACCAATCCATCCACATGGGCCTTGGTGGACCCTACATAAAAGTCCTCAAAATTTAATTTTACAGGGTTTCATTTTGATCTTAACTATATAAGATCTATCTATCTATCTATTTGTTTGTGTATCTATTGTGCATGCACCCTCTCTACCTTTCTATCTTTTTTCTTCATTTTTTTTTTTGTACGTTTTTACTTCACCAAGACTCAAGCCCGGCCCAACCCCATGAAACCACCCATCATGGCCACACGGACAAATAGTGTCGGTTATCTTTATTTCATCCTAACTATATAATATGCTGCATATGTGCATGGCACCCTTCCTCCTTGTGCATGCAGTTTGGTGTTGGCTTGCAATCAATTTGGTATTGGAGCTTTCCCATTGTTTGATTTGGCATAGGCAAACACTTTTGGATTGATATCGATCTATCCTAATGTTTGGCATTTATGTTGTGAAGATTGACTATTTGGTTCATGCTTTGGAGTCTTAACTGAAGTTTTCTCCTGTCCATATCCATCTTGTTATAAGTGCTTTGTTCCTTCCCACCCCTTCTAGTTGTTGATTGTTAAAAAGAAGAGAAAGGAGATGGAAGAAATAATTCAAGAGATAAGGTATTCATGACCTAGGTTGTTGACCTCCTAATATTTCACGTGCACTGGGCAAGTATGATCAGTTAATGTCCGTAGTAATCATATGGCTGTCCTAAGCACGCTGAAAAATATGCCCCCCCTATGGTATAGTGCTCTGCTGGATGATTGTAAATTCATCATTTGTATTTGTCTAATATATAACCATTATCATCACTAAAACCTGTTCCCTTCTGTCTGGGCTTACTTTTTTTACTTCTAGTGCTACACTTTTCCCTTAGTTCAAGTACTGATTTTATTTCCTTGGTTTGCTGCTTGTTCTAGTATCTCTTGTACCAGCAATCCCTCACATCTTCAAACAGGCAGTCTTTGTATTCTATGCAAATGCTCAAATCATCTTTGACGACATTCCTTCATTTTTTTTTTTTCCCCATCTATTGAGCCCTAGATCTCCCTTTATTCTTTTATCCATTCTTTCTTGTTACTATGCACATCTGTCTTAGCATTCCCATCTTGATCTTAGTTACTTTGGCTCCTTTACTTTTCTTTGGTGCTCAACATTTAGTTTCATTTAACAAAGCACGTCTATCTGCTATTTTATAAAAGAGGTCCTTTTAATTAAAATGGCACTTGATGATCACCTTAAACCATACATGCTTGTCTCTACTTTTCCCATTCTGCACTATTCCAATTTGAATATCCTTTTGAGGCCTTGCAGTACCTATCACACTAAATGGTCTTCAAGTTTGGTATATCCTCCTCCCTACTCTGAAAACCACTAAATCTGCACCATGCGTTCACCTGGTTCTACTAATTTCTAGACATTAGTCATAAAATCGTTTCCCCAAAGCAACCTTGCCATTAGGTCTATTAATACCAATTATCTACGAACATCATATGGCAAGGAACTTCATTCTGTATATTTGTTGTTAAGTTGTCTGATAGATAGGGTTTAAAGTGGGCCCTTGGTGCAATCCAACTTCAACTATGAGCTTGGTTGTTCTCCATGGTCCAGTTCTTACATTCTTGCTGCCTATTCATACGTCTTGTGTAATTTCATTATGTCCATCTGGATGGATTTATCCTTTAATGTGCTACCAAATCTACTGCTCTGGTATCTTTCTGATCATGTCTCCATGAAATCAATCAGAACCACATTTTCCCCTCAACATTTCAACGAGTTCGACCTTTCCAAAAAAAAAAAAAAAACATTTCAATGAGTTCCCTTAATAGGATAGTTGCTGTTATTCAGTACCTACATAGCATAGTCCCTAATTGGTTCTCTGAAATACATATTCTTGTAATAGGTGTTGCTTTATTACTCCAAATGCTTAAAGAATTATGTCTCATGAGTTTGTAGCTTGAATGTTATCAAAGTTATGAATTTCTCTGTAGTCCTGTAAATAATGACCAAATTACTTTTCTATTGTTGGGAAATTCTTCTAAAACTTCATATTTTGTTGAAAAATTAACGAAGTTCAATATTGCCCAACATTACCAATATTCCTATCAGGTCTTAATACCTTCTTTTTCTTCATTTTTATGTGGCCAACTTTTGTTTTTAGATATTTTGTCATTCATCAGTGTTCTGATTCATGAACTGTAACTCCCACAGCCTCAGTATTTAAAAGTTCCCTCTCCATCTGATCCCCACATGTTTAGTATTTAGTTCTGTAAAATAGTTTCCTCATCTAACTTCTATTCTTCTTTTTATCTAAAACCCTTCAATTTTCATCTTTAGTGCAACTCACATGATCAAGGTCTCTAGGTTCTTACTTTTAAGAAAAAGAAGAAGATGAAGCAGCAATAAAAAGGTCTTTAGCTTCCTTCTTTTCCCCGTTCTTGGCAAAATTGTATGTTTCATCTTCTCCTTGTTTCCCTCCAAATATAGTAACTGTCATAAGCTTCATCATAGCCTTAGGTGGTTTGTCTCTTTTGATGGCTAGCCTTTCTAGGTGCTTGTTAAAATGATAAAGATACTAATAATTAATATTTGTGTTATTTTTGAGAGAGAATATACACACTATTCATTTGAAAAATATTAATATAGAAGAATCTGTAAAATGCATCAATTAAAACTCGTTTACATGTGTTGTTTCTATGTCTATTATGTTTCGTGTTCTCTGTCTATGGTTTTATGTCCTCTGGGGTTTTCACTTTTCTTATACCATTGTTGTAAATCGTTTCAGAATATTTGTGAAATTTATAGACGACAGCTTATATAGCACAGTTGGTGACTGTTCACCGTTGCAATGACGATGGTTGTGGTTTTGAGTTTCATTACCATTTCTGAAGGAAAAAGAAAAGGAAAAAACGAGGTGAAAACTGGATGCAGAACCCTACATCTAATGTATATAGTTACTGATGATCAACAGATACGGAATTAGTGATACTCACTGTGCAAGGCTGCATTGGGTCATCTTATTTCTTGTTTGGAGTTCAGACATACCAAACTGCAAGTCTCTTGTACATTTAGTTAATAAAAAGCTAGGCGTTTGTAGGGTAATTAATTTCTAGTTTTTCCACCTTAAATTGTTATCAGCAGTTATTGCAGAGTTCATTTAGTACAGAAAAGTTGGTAAAAAAAATCCCACAGAATTTGATTTCATATTTCCATGTTGACCCAAAGTACAAGGGGGGGTGGGTTTATGACTGATTCTTTCTGCAAAATATTTGAACCTATTGCAGCTTAGGTTCCTTCAAAAATGCTAGCTAGGAAATGCTAATTACAAGCTAACCGGAAGGTGTACATATTGGTTTCCAACATGGGCTGTCAGCAAGTAATTTTCAGGAGACATGAAAAGACGGGTGGCTGCTCACTCTCATGTGGAAGCTTTTACTACTCAACCACATGAACAGTATGCAATTTCCATACAAGTTTCTGTTTTGCCATTTCAAAGCTAGTGCAGTTTAGTCTTTCATGGCAATGGTTAGAGAGATCAAAGCTGTATTTAGGCCCCTACAAGGGCCTTTGGAATATAAAAAAAAACCTTGTGCTGCTACCCCACACTCACAATCGTAATGGGCATCATGTTCACGATCTAAGAAATTAATCATGAAAGATGAACAGAATCTGACTGAATCATCAGGGTTTTTTATATTTTTTTTAAACACTTCCATTTCATAAAGGGCATTCTGTAAGGGCTTTCAAGGCGCATTACAATCTGCTTTTCTATTGCCATTGTTTGTGGTTTTGTTACTGTGGTAATGTGTCATATATTTATTTCAAATTGCCCGAAGGCGTAAAACTAGGCTACTGGAGGTTGGATCCAGAGTCCGTGAAAGCTGGACAACCACTCCTTTTAATCAAAGAGCAGGGTTTTCTCTTTTTTTGACATTGAGATAATTCCCATCAAGCATGTTTAGAACCTGGCATTAAATGATTGAACAAATCACTTCTGAACTTGGATGCTTGGCAGGGGGAGATAAAATAGTGCTAAGTAGTCTTGGCTGAGTTTAAAACGAAGTGTGAGGCAGACAAAAATGGTGGATGAGTAAAGGGGTGAAGGAAAAATGTTAAAATTAGTGTGAAGATGCAGTTGGTGATGGAAAGTCATGGACCTAGTATCCTTTAAAATTTTCTTGACTAAATTTGTTGACCAAGAATATGATGATAGGTGTATTTTCACCAAGACATTTATTCCTTTTTTATCTTCTCTTAAGGAGGAATCACATGATGTTAATGAGTAGAGTGGTGGTTCATAATAATTTTGGATGGGTGCCATTAGGGATGTCAAGCTAGTGAGTCCAAGTCATGGTCCCACACCCATGTCGCTTCATCTACTGTTGCAATGGTAGGTAGCTGTCGATTGATATTTCATTCAATACTCCTAATTCAAAGACCAAATTCAGTCTTTTTCTATCTCCAATTCTTCGTGCATTCTCTCTCTCAAACTTTTTCTTTGAGAAGAAACAATATGAATATGAGAAAACAATTACATGAAACTAAGAAATGGTCTCGAAGGGCTAGACGAGCAAAAGCAAAATCAAAGGCAATACATACAAGTAAGATGAAACCAAATACAACTCCAACATCTGTACAAACACCGTGCCTGAACCACGTGTAAAATGAGAAAAGCTTTTAAAATTGAATTGTCAATTTCATTTTTAAGAAAGAAGTCCGCTACGCCATTTGTATTACAATTTACTTGAGCAAAAGAGACATCGAGATATGAAACAAGTATCATATTATCTATACAATTATAAAGACAGTCGATACGTATCATTAATGGTCAATATTATATTAGCTGATATGGTATAGTATCGTATTTTTATAATTTTTTATAATTTAAAAAAATTCTTTTGATTGTTTTTCGATTTGAATTTTGCATTGGGTAGCTTTTATAAAAGTTCAGAAGTGAATTCTTCACGTGTGGAAGTATTTGTCTATTCTAACTTTTTTTCCATTTAGATTTGTCCATTTTAGTTTTTTTCATAATTCTTTTTGAATTTTTGTTCTATGATAATTCCAATTGTGGGTTTTTTTTATAAAAGAAGTTGATGAAATGATTGGAGTGTTTATGTAATTGAATGGAGATACTTTAATGTGATTGATAAAACTCGTAGGGTGCTTCGTGATTTTTAAGTTTTTTTTAAAAAAAAAATCATGAAATTTAGATTTTCTAAGATGATAATTAATTTTTGGGTTTCTTGTGGAAAAAAAATTAATGAAATAATATGTAAATGTTTATGGAATTAAATGAACAGCTCTTAATGTAATTGATATAATTTGGAGAGTTTTGAGAGATTTTTCTAAATTTTTCATAAATTCTGATTTTTTGACAAAAAATCATAAATTATAACAAAGGGTACATGTACTTATAGGACACAAGAGAACTTTAATTTCATATAAGGTCCTTCCTCATCTTGGTTAGTTTTTGGACATTGTTTAATTTTTTAAAGTATACTTTATTATATCAAAATTTTGTTCGTAAGTATCAGATAATTTATAAAAAGGATTGGTTTTGTTTGCATTAGATTTTCATTTTCTCTATTTTTTATATATTTTTTTAAAAAGTAGATGAGAAATGCTGCATTAGCTAAATTGTATATATCATCGATATGTTGTACTAATCGATATGTATCGGCAACTGAATTTTAAACCCATGTTGTACCACGGGTTTATAATTCCGTATCGGCCGATATATCGCCGCGAAATTTCTCTCTTTTAGTACCCATGTAAAAATTTAGTACCCATGTTTTGCCTCCATTACAAATCAAATAATACTCTTTAAAAAACTTAAAAATAAAAACAAAACACCCCTCAAAATATCAGCTGGTTTTTGAAAATATCAGACAATATTTTTAAAATATCGACCAATTTTTCTAATGAAAATATCAGTTAAAAATATTGGCAGGTTTTTTGTGATAATTTAGTCTTTCTTGTTCGTTACAAAAACTCATACCAGTATACACCGGTTCACAGTTTGAACCCACTGGTTCAATATAAATCAGCCGGTTCTTTAAACTATGCTCCAAATTTAATGGAGTAGACTAATATAAGTAAAGTTCTTTTCCCTCTTCTTTTTTATATTTTACAAACATAGTTTCACAATCTATATAAAGAAGGTTTCAATGTTTGTAAAACTCAACTTTTATTTAGTGGTAGAGGAGATTTCATTAGCAAACAAAAATAAATATAAGACAAAATTTCATTAAAAAGAAAAGATAAATACAAACAAAAGTAAATACAAGACAAAAGGCCTAAGAGGATTAGGCACAAGAACAAACAAAGAAAAACAAAGCAACTAGAAAAACATAAATGAAATATTAGCAAAGAAAACTCAAATTTTCTTAAAAATATTATTTGCTCTGTTAATGATTTTTTTTACTAATTCAAAATATCTACTTTAGTAAAAATAAAATTATGCAGATGATAGCCACTTTATAAAAAAAGGAATTTATGTAGGTAATAATATAAACTTGGGTGTATCTCTTGGTTGTTTTAGATGAGGGTTTCTCCTATAGACTCTTACTTAAATTTTATTAGGGCATTGATAAGATAGATAATTTATTAAAAAACTTTTAAAATTTAAAAAATACATAAGTGAATATTGATGTATATGCTTTTGAGAGTAGAGAGGAGATTTTTTTTTTTTTTTTTTTAAATTTATGTATAAGAAACTGTGGAATACCAAGCGTAAAATCCCTATGGGTGAGCCTACTACTCCTACGGCACACTAAAATTAGACCATGGGACTTGAACCCATAATCTCCTGCTTCCTAAGACAGGAGGCAACCAGTTGAACTATACCAATTTCATCTTAAATTATCATAAAGTGGGACCCATTATATGGAATCTATAATTTGAGGGAAAAAAGTCCTTTTTAAATTTGAAATGGGTGAGCCCACCTAAGGTTTAAATATCGGCCGATACATATCATATCGGCCGATATATATCGGTTTTTTTAAACCGAATAATATTGGCCGATACGATAAATATCGCCCCCACTACTCTTATAGAACATCAAAATTAAATTATAAGAGTTCGAATTTACAACCTCCTAATGCAGGACGCAACGGATTGAATTACACGAATTTCATCTTAAATTGTTAAAATGTGGGACTCGGAATCTATAATTTGAGGAAAAAAAGTCCCTTTTCAATAGACAAGACACAGGGGATAGTTTGCGACCATAGTTGATGAGGGCAGGGCAGGTTGTGTGCAACTAGTCCTGCGGCATTGTTTGGAGATTCTAGAAAGATATTGCTGTGGGGAAGCTTTTATTAATAATTTGACACGTGGCACTTTTAAGGTCTATCCACTAAAGCTTTTAAGGTTTCTTTTTAAGTGTGTTTGGATGAGAACACTTACCCATCGGATCTAATCAGAACTTTAAAATTAAAGATAAAAGAGTGTTAGATGGATGAACAGGGTCTAAGTAATATCGATTGATACTTGGCCAGTATATTAATATCTCGACGGTATTGGCCAATATTTTGATTGTATTATATCGATCAATATTATAATATCGACTGATATAATACGATTGAGATAAATAAATTGTAGATTTAAGTCATATTTAAATTGATGTGATAAATGACCCAACAATAATTAGGATTTAAACATTTTTTAAATATTCTTTGCACTTTATATAAGTAAATGGAAAAACTTGAAATTCTTTGTTTACTTTCAAATTTTTCTTTGTAAAATATCATTTTATGTCTTTTTCATGATAGTTGGTGAATTCATTGTCACTTTTGAAAGTTGGAATAAACAAATCCAGAACGAAAAGCTATTTAAAAGTTAGATGGATGGTTGATTCACTCATCCTCACTTTAGATTTATAGTAACAACAAATGACATTTTAGGTTCAATTGCCATTTTGGTGGTCCAATATTAGATAAAAAAATAATTTGAAAACATTAATTTAAAAACTTTTATCTTTAAGTTGTCTAAAAAAAATCTATATAATTTTGTAGGAGAGATCATCAAACTCTCTAAGGTGAAGTGAGTATTGAACTCAAGACTCCCATTTTACGAATTCCTCACTATTACTGCAAACCTTTTGAGTTGGATCAAAAGAGCCACTTAGACGATTAAGTGCTATTATTAACTTAATGCTTGCTTTAGTCAAATATCTATTTTTCTTATATTAACAAATATATAGATTTTTTACATTACCAACAAGAGGATTCTTCTTGTATATTTCCTTATATTTTAATATTTTTAATCATTCATATTTTGAGTTTAAATTTATGACTATGATTTTCTTGTTCAATTGATTATTTATTTATTATTTTTAGCTTATGAAATCTTTTCATACTCTCTTGCTTGTCTACTTATGGCCTGATAGGTCGTCTACAAATAAGATATTTGCAAAATGGTTTTAAAAGAGTTAAATCACATTAAGAACCTAAATGTGGATAAAGGGGTCATCCATTGATGTTGCAATGAATACTGTTTGTCTCCAACAAAATAAACTAGAAATTTATTTGATGATAATAGAATTATTTTTTATTACTAGTTCTATTGTGAAAAATAGGATATAATGACTTGGCTATTTGTCAAAATTAGCTCCATTTATTTATGCTTAGACATCCAATCTAAAGATTGGTAAATGATTGGCCAGAATATGGATTTTTTTGGATCGTTGATTCTATGGCCTTAAAGAAATTAGTTAAAGCTGATATTTGGTAAGTATATATTCTATGGAGTAATATATAAGTTTCCTTATATGACAATATGGTAACGCCCAACATAAATATGATGGGTCTAAAGCATCCATTGTAATGCGTTCAGATAAATTTCTAGGTAAATTTTAGGGTCACCTGGTGTTTCCTCCTTGCAATTTATGTATTACTCGTCTATTCAAAGTTTATTTGACCCGATTATTCAAACTGAAATCGAGCATTTTAAATAGATATAGGTTTAAAGTTTTGTGAACTGAATCTGAAATAGACCCAAACCGATTTGTCCATTGAATAAAAAAGTAAGTAATGAGTTGCGAGTTGTTGATCTGAACTCGAAATCGACTGACCTATTGTCAGGTTTACCTTGAACTAGACCTAACAAAATTTGACCCGACTCGATTATCTAAACCGAATGCAAGCATTTTAAATGTGTATGGGTTTAGAGTTTTGTGACCGAAATCCGGAATAGAGCTCAACCGACTAGCCCATTTAACAAATAAGTAAGTAATGTGTTAAAGATTATTGACTCGAATCTGAATAAGACCCGACCCAAAACTAACCTAACCTGGCCCATTGGCAGGTCTAACGGTACATTTATTTATACAGATTATCTCAAGAAAATTTGATATTTTAGAAAAGTGATTTTTCTCATATTTATTTGCTTAAGGTTTTGGATTCTCAAAGGTCAAGTTTTCTAGAAAAATAGTCTAAATTTTTCCATTGAGAGCATGGAGAAATGATTTTGTGGAAAAAATTATTGAGCACACCTTCAATAACTTGATGATATGAATCTTTATAACTTTCATTATTTGGATAAGTGAATGATCATCAGCATCATAGGCTAGCATCCCATCTATCTAAATTTGGCTTTACAAGTGCTTCTCCAATTGACTTGACTATAATACCCTACGATGTTCATCACCAATCGGATCCTAACGTACCAGTAGGTATAGAGGAGGTCACTTGTATCTGTATCGAAGAGATGCGATAAAGTGTTCGATAAATCATATCATTTACCGTATAATCTAATATTTCCTTCTTTATCCTTTCTTTTAGGTTTTTAGTGGTTGGCATCTCCTCCTAGTGCCTTTGATCTATAGCCTCTCAACCTTATGTACTGAGGCTGTGTTTGGTCTTCTACTAATATGACTAAACAACCTTCAATGAGTTTTTCTCAATTTGTCGTCATTGGAGCTATCTTTAATTATCTCCGTGCTTTTGATTCTAACTCTATCTTTTAAGGTTAATCCATTTATCTGACATAATATAAGCATCTTCGTTTTCTTAACTTTGTCTATTTGTTTTTTATTCATTGCCTAATATTTTGTTCTATAAAGTATTGAAGTTGTAATAACTGTTTTATAAAATCGTACTTTTAGATTAAGGGACTCTTTTATCACATAACCTCTCACTAGATTGTCTAC
Organism: Chimonanthus salicifolius; assembly: GCA_013350335.1. Lineage (NCBI taxonomy): Eukaryota > Viridiplantae > Streptophyta > Magnoliopsida > Laurales > Calycanthaceae > Chimonanthus > Chimonanthus salicifolius. The sequence goes on from CM023532.1 coordinate 49,203,521, forward strand.
ATTTTGCCCACCCCGTTCTATACTATTTGTTAAGTCATTCGCGTTAGAGCAAACAGGTACAAGCCTAAAGTGGATCCTTGATGGAGTCCCGCTCTAATATATATATATGAAGAATATCAACACATGGAGATGTATTAATTTCTCAAAGTTCTTTGAATTAGTTTTCTCAGTACTCTATCATATGTCCTTTCTAGGTCAATAAAAATCATAAATGGCTTAAATTATTTATTAAAGTAGTTAACCCAATCCAAATAAGCTCAAATGTGAACTCAAACTTCGACCAATTTATTAAATGCTTGACCTAACTCAACTTACACTAAATTACAATCATTCAATTAATGGATTAGCCTATCCCGAGTAATTTACACGAGTCAATCTGACTCATAGTTAAGATAACTCTTTTATTAAATAGGTTGAATCAAATTCATCAACTCATTTATTAACTATTTTAATTAAATGAGGAATTGAAAAATTTGAAATTGGTGAGCCGAAAATAGGACTTAGTGGACTTAATAGTGATCAATTGCTGTCTTAGATCGGATAACCTGACTTTGCGAGTTTTCTAATATTGTATTACAGAATCCTGCTTTTTATTTGTTGAGGTAATGCCCTTTTAAAATATCAAATTACCACATATATTTGTTAAGTCATGTGATTTTAGGGTTTTACTAAGGTTGATAATAAAATGATTTACTTCATATTAGAAATTAAAAAAAGAAAAGAAACTCTTTGGAGATGGACCGAGACTCTTATTAGGGTTGACCGAATGGGTGAATTTATCAGCCGTATGGTTGCCATATCGGCCGATAATGTGGCCTATATCCGATACTATATAGTATTGATTGATGCTAGTTTTTTTAATTAAAAAAATGGTTTCAACATGTTTTCGGGTTATTTTTATTATTTTTTTAAATTAAAAACGTTTAAAAGCAAGTTATTTAATTTTTGAATTACTTCGAATTTTTTTCATTAGTTTTGACCCGTTTGAGTTACTTTTATTATTTTTTTGAAAAATAATTTAATGAAATATTAGTCAGTGCTTTTGGAATTGCTTGAAGATGTTTTAATGGCATTCATATAGTTGGTGTCTGTGTGATTTTCCAATATTTTTTTGAAAATTTGATAAAACCTGGCTTTCTAAGATACTTCCTATTTTCAAGTTTTTTGTCGAAAAATGAATGAAATGATATACAAATATTTCTACAATTGAATGAAGAGCTCTTTATGTGATTAATGTAGTTCTTAGGATGTTTGTGTAATTTTTCTAATATTTCACATTTTTATGAAATTCATAAATTTTACAATAAAAAAGTTATGAATTATAACAGAAGATACATGTCACTAGAGGATACTTGAGAACTTTTATTTCATATTAGGTATTTCCTCATATTGATTTTCTTCTTTATAAAGTTTTTAGACATTTTCCAAAGTTTTTGGAAAAAATTTAAAATTTTAAAACATACTTAATTCATATCGAAATTTTGACTTTTAAAAGTCTAAAACTCCATAAAAATGACCATTATTTTAAAAATCCTCACCATCGATTTTCCATTTTTTCCTATTCTTTCTTATTTTTTGTATTTTTTCTAAAATAGAAAAAAAGAGAGGACCATATCGCTGATATGTATCGATACTGTAGGCGATACGTATATCCGAGTCCAAAAAATAGATCACAACATTGTGGCTTTTTAATTTGGAAAGTGCTTCACATGGATATTGAATACTATGAATAATAAATTGCGTTTTACTCAACATTGTGGCTTTTTTAGAAGTTAAGGAGAAATCGATAGTAGCATATAAATGCATAAGATTCAAAGATGAAATCACAAAGCTAAGACAATTAAATTAGAGTAAAAATTCACAGACCCCTAACAAATTTCATTCAACGTGTGGTGCTGAGTCGATACGGCCGTAACTTGGACGGGTCGGGTTGGATTTTAATAGACTCAATCTAATTTATATAAAAAATTATTGAACCTGACCCGAATTGCTGACGTAACTCAACTAGAGTGTTGGGCCGAATTGCTGGTTCGACTCAATCCAATGCTATATTAATTTTTTTAAATGAGTCAGAACGAGTCAATTCAGATCGAGTTGGGTCAATTTTAAAAAAGCTTGATTTGGCCCAACTCAAATTTAATTTGGAGTTTTTTCTTCAATCCAACTCGATCTTAGTTTAAAAAAAGTAAAACTCAACCTGCTTGATTTCTTAAGTCGGGTCATGTGGGTCTAGTTAAAACCCGACCCAAGTTTTACCCCTTTGAGCCAAGGTTTGAAATGTAATTTTCTTTTTAATGAACTTCTCTGAACTCTTTGGTTGTGATTGGATGGGGGTTAAGAAGAGGGGGAGGGGTGTAAAGTTACCCCCTTTACCCTTGTTTGGTAATGGAGGGGTGAGGGTAAAAATTCAAAATTTTATTCCTCCCGCTCCTTTTTTGAAAATCCCTTCGAACATGGGGGTTTTCATAAAACCCTTGCCCCTCTTTATCCTTCTTTACCCCTCTTTACCCCCTTTATCCCTCTTTGCATCTATGGAGCAAAAATATCTTAAAATATTTTTTAATTGATGAATATTATTTATTAATTATGTTTCATAATATTTTATTTTTATTTTTTATATTATATGAATTTAATAAAAAATGTTAATATATTATCCTCCTTACCCCCTCTTTGCACCTGTGACGTAAAAATATTTTAAAATATTTTTAATTGATGAATATTATTTAATAATTATGTTTTATAATTTTTATTATTTTTTATTATATAAATTTAGTAAAAAATATTAATTCTAATAAATCCTCTTTACCCTTCTTTACCTCTCTAAGCCCTCTTTACCCTCCTTTACCCCACTTTGCACCTGTTACCCTCCTTACCCCTCTTTGCACCTATCACGCCCTGACTCGGGAAGTGGGCCAGAACATGACCTAATTTTTTTTTTTACAAACACAGATTTACAAGTTCATGAACCATGGATTCGCCTAAGCCCAAGGATAAAACCACACAAGATAAAGAAAACTTAGATTAAAACATACACGATGAAGCATAAACACACCATATATATATATCTCATAAATATCATAATTATACATAGAACAGTTTGGGTGCCACAGGTGACAACTCAAAATTACATGTTACAAATAGTTTAAGCAGAAACCTAAACCAAAACACTAGTCGAAATCAAGGGATTCCACAGCTCAGGCCATTGTAGAGGGATCCTACACCACCTTCAGATCTTGTCTTGCGTTGAGGTACATGTGAGCTATTAGCCCAGTGAAGAGAACTCATAATATCATGGATATAACACGCGATAAATAAACAATGCATTTAAATAAATAACAGAACATATGACAGCTGTTCTTTTCAATTTTCAAAGTTCAAAATTAAACTTGACCCACAGCAGGGTATCCTACTCAACCTTATCGAGGTATCCCACTCAACCTCAACTGTATTGGTCCAGGGTATCCCACTCAACCTTGACAAGGTATCCTACTCAACCTCGATTGCATTTAGTCAAAATAGATAGAATGCAGCATCTTTCAAGAGCTTGACCGACTCAACATGTGTGTACGTGTACATGCTTGGCTTATACAAATATCAGAATTCCATAAACATGAAAAATTTACAATTACAATCCACTAGTATTAAATCCAAGTTAATCAACTTAGAATATTCACACTTATCACCTGTATAATCTTGTTAGCAGAGGAATACCACAAGCAGTAAATCATATGCATAATAAACCCATGCATTTATAATAACAACGCATTCACCATTATTGGATGCTACACAACATATCCAAGTAAATTTAAATCAATATATGGATTAAGTTGAGTCTCCTCACCTTCTTCAGCTTGCAAATTTCTCCAAAAGTCTGTTAAAACATATGAGATCCATGATAATTCATTTGAATTAAAACATACCAAAAGTGATCCAAAAACTAGATGTATAAGATTTCTGTCCGAAAAACCGGGTAATGTCATTGAGTCACCTAAGTCTTACTACTTCATTAAGTTAGAATGTCAGATGTCAGCCATCTAAAACACAGAATAATAAGAAATGGAATTTACTCAGTGCATTCCCTTGTATTGTTTTCTGGAATTGACCATGAAAATATATTGAGAGAGGCCCAGAGGGTACAGTGCAGTAAAGTAAAATGCTCAGGCTATTCTCATATTGTCCTCTGGATAGGATCATGAGGACGTATTGAGGCAGGCCTAGAGAGTACAGTAAAGTAAACACCCATTGTAGAAATTTAAACACAAAAAGTCAGTTTAGGGTTAATCTTTTCCCTTTTTAACTTAGATTTAAAAAAATCAAGTTTTTAACTTTATAAAAAAATCAATTTACAAGATAAATTCCAAAAATTAAAGGAATGAGCCATTTTTCCTTAAATTCTAAAAATTCAAATTTGAAGCTTAAGACTATACTATTTTACAAAAAGAATAGTCCTGGAATTTCTAAAATTTTAAATTGATACATTTTCATATCTTACTTGCGAAAATCGACAGAGAAATGGTAAAGTTTGAACACCCCCAGCGATATGTGGGAAAAACTCCAAAGCTGCTGCTTGTTTGAAACGGAAACAAAAAGAAAAGAAAAATGGAAACCGATGGAAATGATACGGCGAAGGAGAGAAAGTGTTTGACATTTTTTTTTCCCTTTCTTTCATCTCCTCACCTCATCTTTTCTTTTAAAGGGATGGTGGTGTGGCTAGGCATGTTATGCCATTGCCTAGTTACACCTAGATGGTAGCCTTTTTTGACAAATTTAAATGCATCATCATTTTTCATTTTTTTTAAATAAAACCCCAAAAAATAAAATTAAATCCATATAACAAACTTCTTAAAATACAGTTTTAAAATATATTCCTTTTACATGGGTATTTCCAAAACTCCACTAAACCAATTAAATAGTTAAATAATTTAAACATTTAAAATCATAAAATGTCAAGTTCAAATTTTAAATTAATACTTTGTAAAATCTTTAATTAATAAAACTCTAAATAAAACATTCTAAACTCAGAATTAGAGATTAAAATATTTCAGATAAACAAATTGTCAAATATAGATATTTTTTAAAGGTCTCAGATGGAGAAAGGTTCGAACAATTTCAACTTTGCCACTGCACTTTAACAAGTTGGGTCCACAAACTCCGAACTCGGATCGAGTCAAACTTTGATTCAAAATACAACCCACCTGTTAATCTCTCAGATTAACAGTTTACTAATCAAAATTAACAGTTAATTAATACATAATTAAGTACTAATCAGGGTCGGGATATTACATCCTACCCCTTTTAAAGAAATTTCGACTTGAAATTTCGAAATAAACGCATACCTTTAATCAGCAAATAATGTAGGGTACAACTTCCACATAGTTGACTCTGGTTCCCACGTTACATGTTGCACTCCATGATGCTGCCACAAGACTTGCACTAGAGGATTTTTCTTCCTTCGAAGCACTTGGGTCCGAGTACCTTGAATCTTGATAGGTATCTCTTCAAAAGTCAAGTCTTTAGAGACTTCTATTTCTTCCACGTTCATCACATGCGAAGGGTCTGGTTTGTACTTTCTGAGCATAGATACATGAAAAGAACTATGCACCCTTTCCAGATTTGGAGTTAGTGTCAATTGGTAAGCAACTTCTTCAACTCTCTTCAAAATCTCGAACGATCCCAAGTAGTTAGGTGGCAGTTTCCCTTTGCGACCAAATCTCTGTACACCATGTCGTGGAGTGACACACAAGAATAGAAAGTCTCCAACTTCAAACTCTAGAGGTCTTATCCTCATATCAGCGTAACTCTTTTGTCGATTTTGTGCAACTTTGAGTCGTTGTCTGATCATTTCTACCTGTTCAGATGTCTCGTGTACCATCTCTGGTCCGAGATGAGCTTTATCTCCCACTTCAGCCCAACACAGGTGATCTACAGGGTCTACCATATAGAGCTTCGTACGGTGCCATTTATATACTGGATTGGTAGCTGTTGTTGTATACAAATTCTATGAGTGCTAGATGATCTTCCCAGCTTCCCTGCATATCCATCACAAAAGCCCTTAGCATATCCTCCAAGGTCTAAATAGTTCTCTCTGACTGACCGTTTGTATGGGGATGAAATGCTGTACTGAAGCACACTTTCGTACTCAACTCTTTCTGTAATCCCTGCCAGAATCTAGATACAAATCGCGTATCTCTATCTGATACGATAGATACAGGTACTCCGTGTTCTTGCTCAATGTTGTCAGAGTGTCCTTCTTGATTGGTAAAAAGTGAGCTGACTTAGTCAGTCGATCCACGATTACCCAAATAGAGTCGTGTCCTTTAGTAGACTTTGAAAATCCTGTCACAAAGTCCATTGTGATGGGCTTCCACTTCTACTTGGCAACATTGTATCTTACCTCTTGGTCTCTGATGTTCAGCTTTGACTTGTTGATAGGTCAAACACCTTGACACGAAGTTTGCCACTTCTCGTTTCGTTCCCTTCCACTAGAATTGTTGGCGTAAGTCTCGATACATTTTCGTACTTCTAGGATGCACTGCACGCTTGGAATGATGAAAATAACTAAGCACTTTCTCACGACATTCTTCAGATTATGGTACAAACAATTTGTCTTGGAATGTCAATCCTCCATCAGATCTGACTTTCCAGTCATTCAGCTCTACTCCATTAGACAGCTGAGCTACCAATTCCTTTACTTCAGCGTCTTCTTGTTGCCTTTTCAACACTATTCCTACTATCTTTGGTTGTAATACTAGATTTAGAATACGTGCTGGTTCATCCATTTCAATAAACTCCCAATCAAAATTAGACATATACTCCAATAATATCCACTGTAGTGACGCCATGCTTGCTACACTACCGCGAGATTTCCTATTAAGAGCGTCTGCCACAACATTCGCTTTTCCAGGATAATAGGTAAGTCCGAAGTCATAATCTCCAAGGTACTCTATCCCTCTTCGTTGCCTCATATTTAAATCCTTCTAAGTGAAGAGATATTTGAGACTATGGTGATCAAAGAAAACAGTAAGTCACTCACCAAACAGGTAATGTCTCCACAACTTTAATGCAAACACTACTACTGCCAATTCTAAATCATGAGTATGGTAGTTTTGTTAATATCATTTCAATTGTCTGGACCCGTAAGCAGCAACTTTCTCTTCTTGCATCAATACACACCTTAATCCAAGCTTAGAGGCATCACAATATACCTCATAGCCATGTCCTTGTTCAGGTATGGTGTGTACTAGAGAGGTGGTTAGCTTGTCCTTCAAGTATTGAAATGCGGTTTCACAGGCTTCATTCCACTCGAACTTCACATCTTTTTGGGTTAACCGCGTCATTGGCACAGAAATTTGTGAGAAATTGGGGATAAAATTTTGATAATATCCTGCCAATCCAAGAAAACTTCAAATTTCAGTGACATTTCTGTGTGCTTCCCAGTTCATCATTGTCTTCAATTTGGCTGGATCTATCGAAATTCCTTCTGTTGACACCACGTGTGTGAGAAATTGGACCTGAGTTAACAAAAACTTATACTTACTAAGCTTTGCGTACAATTGATGGTCCCTCAAAGTCTGCAAAATTACACGCTGGTAATATTCATGCTCCTCTTCCGATGATGAATAATCAAAATATAGTTGATGAACACTATCACAAACTCCCTTAAGTATGGCTTGAAGATCCTATTCATCAGATCCATGAAAGTTACTGGTGCATTCGTCAAACCAAACGGCATGACTAAGAACTCATAGAGTCCAAACTGTGCTCAAAAAACAGTTTTTGGAGTGTCTTCCTCTTTGACTCTTAACTGATGATATCCGGATCTCAAGTTAATTTTTGAAAAACACTTCGAACCTCTCAACAAATAAAAAAGATCATCTATTCTTGGCAATGTATACTTATTCTTGATAGTGACATGATTCAACGATCGGTAAGCGATGCACATTCTTAAGGACCCATATTTCTTTTTCACTAAAAGAGGTGGCGCACCCTAAGGAGAATTACTTAATCGAATAAAACCAAGCTTAAGAAGTTCATTTATTTGTTTAGCTAGCTCTCTCTGTTCTGCTGGCGCCATCCTGTAGGGTACCATAGATATAGGAGATGTTCCAGGTTGTAGGTCTATTATAAAATCTATTTCTCGGTGTGGGGGCAACTTTCTAAGCTGATCAGGAAAAACATCCATGAACTCACAAACCACTCGAGGAAATTGTTATTCTACATCTCCTACATCCTTCTCTCCTAAACTGGTAACCACATTACCTTGATACGTCCTAAGACCATTGAACTTGACTCTCACGTCATCATAGGGTACTAGCTTTTCCACGAATCTTACTCCAGACAGAGAAGACCCATAGAACTTCCTTTGAGAACAATCCACCAAAGTCTGATGCATGGATAACCAATCCATGCCTAAAATGACATCATAATCTAACATTTCTATCATCAGAAAGTCATATGATAGATCTAGACCACCTATTCTTAAAATGCATGACTTGCAATCCTGGTTCACCAATACTTTTTTACCTAACGGCGAAACTACCGTTAAAGGTTTACGAGATCTTACGGACTGCAACTCTAACTTGTCACAATCATTTCTAGAGATAAAAGAATGAGATGCTTCAGTGTCAAACAATACTCGTGCTATGAGGCTAAAGAGAGGTAATGTACCTTCTATTACAACATTATCCATCGGCTCTGTCATCTGAGTTCTGAGGTTGTACACTCTCCCTTGAGTGGTCTGAGGAAGTTTTGGTCCCTTCCCACATCCATTCCGTTGTGACGCGTTCCCCGGCGCCACTGATCCCTTGAAAGGTTGAGGTGTAGACTGTGTTGGTCTCATATTCTGAGCAGGTTCCACTACATTACTCCCACTACCACTATAGGGACAATCTTTGATAAAATGTCCCGCTTGTTTGCAATAAAAACATACTCGATCACTAGGTTATTGTGCCTTGTACTGTGGGCACTGTCTAACTGTGTGACTGGGTAGGTTACATGAATAACAAATCAGCATCTTGGGTCCTCATTGCTTGCTTGACCCATAGAGGATTGACCTTTCATAGATAATGTTCCTTTAAACTTTCTGTTTTTTATTAGGCTGGGGTGATTTTTGAGCACTGCCTTGATGAGGCTTTTCCATATTCCGGTTAATAATATCCATAACTTCCACCATTGAAGCACGATCAACTACTGCCTCCACAGTAGGCAAATCCAACCCAACCACTTGACGCTGCATAAATGGACGAAGTCCATTCGAGAAATGTTAAATCTTTTCATTTTCATTAGCTGATATATGTAGAGCATACTGAAGAAGATCAAAGAACTTTGAGCCGTAATGGGCCACAGTGTCAGACTCTTGCTTTAAATCCATAAACTTCTTCTTCTTGGCGTCCTTTGCCACTTTAGGGTAGTAGTGGACAAGAAAAGCTATTGAAAATGTTGTCCAACTCATTGGTTCACGGTTTCTAGCCAAATGCTTAACTTCCCACCACTTGTAAGCATTGTCTTCCAGTTGGTAGGTTGCCAAGGTCACTTTGAGATCGTCAACGATGGCTAGATTGTCAAATATACGACCAATCTTATTGTGCCACGTCTTTGCCACCACTAGGTCCGCACTTCCCGAGAAAATCGGTGGATTCATCTGCCTAAAATCCTTAGCAGCAGCTACAACTCTTTCTCCGAGGTTTTGATTTTGGGGTCGTCGAAGATCGTTTGCTACTTGCTGAAATGCCTCCATTGGATATGCACTGCGTCAACAGGTTCATTCTAGTGGACATATTCGACTTGGTCTTCCAAGGGAGGAGTCAAGCTAACTCCTAAACTTATAGAATGTCGGGATGCTTCTGACTTCTCTTGACAAACACACTTACTATTAACATACTACTCAAAATATAAATCATAAATATGTATACTATGAGCATACACATTAATCATACTATAACTCATCATGACACAAAAATAATAAGCAAACATACTTATATTATTCACATATTACTGAAGTTTTTACATAACTTTCAGATAGTTAGAGTTACAAAAGATTATGTACAAGTTTTCTCTAATTCTTCTTAAAACTTCGCATCCTCTACACAGATGTATCAAAGTGATTCCCACACTTTCAAGTTACAAAAGCTTATCTACATAAGTCTTTCCCTACACATAGGTCTATACTAGTCGCAAAAGTTTTCCATCTAATCCCAACATAAGTTTTTCTACCTAAAACATTTCTTGTCCCCTTTCCTCACTAGTATACATCTGAAGAGGTCTCATCTGATGAGGATGTGGGATCATAATACAGACATGCCTTCTTAAGGTGATTGGGCTACTTACAAATGCTGCACTGGATAGGAACATCAAATATCAGATAATAACAGTCGTTGTCAGTGTGTCCGGCAAGGCCACAAATAGAGCATTGGTAGTTAGTTATAAGGATACAAACAAATTGTGTAACTATGTCCGAACTGATGTGAATTACTACATAATGGAACTCGTACTCTGTAACCTGGGTGAGGAACATGAGGTCCTGGGTCAACAACTGGTGCCTGTACTGGTTCCTGAGGAATCACCGGTTCAAGATTTGCTACAGGTTCTTGATTCACTAGGGATTCATTCTTTGAAGTAACTTCAGGTTCTTCATTTCCAGCATTGGACCATGAGTATGAAGAAGATCAGTAATAAGACGGGGTAGAAGGTTTATAAGAAGTGTTGAGGAAATCTCTATAACTTCAACATTAGAGGGTTGCGAACATGGTGTCCAAACTAGTATACTCGACTCACTGGAAGTGGAATACAATGTCACAGGGTCTTCCTGGGTCCCTTTCCCTATTTCTTGAGCTTGTATTTTCTTTTCAGACATCTCTCTCCAAAAATAAAACAACAGTTAGTAAGTGAGTAAATAATCAAATATAAGGGTAACACTAAAAACTCACACCCAACTCATATCTAAACAACATTCTAAGAATGCAAGACACATCACAGTCCGAGAGTTAAACATAAGCTTTGATACCAACTTGTCACGCCCTGACCCAGGAAGTGGGCCCGGAACGTGACCTAAATTTTTTTTTTTACAAACACAGATTTACAAGTTCATGAACCATGGACTCGCCTAAGCCAAAGGATAAAACCACACAAGATAAAGAAAACTTAGATTAAAACATACACGATGAAGCACAAACATACCATGATATAGATATTTTTTAAAGGTTTCAGCTGGAGAAAGGTTCGAACAATTTCAACTTTGCCACTGCACTTTAACAAGTTGGGTCCACATACTCCAAACTTGGATCGAGTCAAACTTTGACTCAAAATACAACCCACCTGTTATTATCTTAGATTAACAGTTTACTAGTCAAAATTAATGGTTAATTAATACATAATTAAGTACTAATCAATGTCAGGGTATTACATTACGTATAGAGCAAAAATATTTTAAAATCTTTTTAATGATGAATAATATTTAATAATTATATTTTATAATTTTTTTATTTTTTATTATATAAATTTAGTAAAAAATATTAATTCTAATAAACCCTCTTTACCCCTCTAAACCCTCTTTACCTCCCTTTACCCCTCTTTGCACATGTTGCCCTTCTTTACCCCTCTAAACCCTTTTTACCCCTCGTTACTCCCTTTACCTCTCTTTGCACCTATTACCCTCATTTACCCCTCTTTCACTCTTTACCCTTCTTTACCCCTCTTTGTACCTGTTACCATTTTTTACCCCTTTAAACCCTCTTTACCCATCTTTGCATCTATTACCCTTCTTTACCCCATTTACCCCTCTTTGCACCTATTACCCTTCTTTATCCCTCAAAACCATCTTTACCCCTCTTTACCGCCCTTTTACCCCTCTTTGCACCTATTACCCTTCTTTATCCCTAAATATTATTTACCCTTCTTTACTCCTCTTTACACCTATGGAGCAAAAATATTTTTAAAATATTTTTAATTGATGAATATTATTTAATAATTATGTTTCATTTTTTTTATATTATATGAATTTAATAAAATTATCTATTCTAATAAAGTTGTTAATATATTATCCATCTTTACCCCCCTCTTTGCAACTATGGAGCAAAAATATTTTAAAATATTTTTTAATTGATGAATATTATTTAATAATCATGTTTTATTATAAATTTAATAAAATTGTTAATATATTATTCCTCTTTACCCCCTCTTTGCACATATGGAGAAAAAAATTTAAAATATTTTTTAAGTGATGAATATTATTTAATAATTATGTTTTATAAAATCTTATTTTTATCTTATTGTTATATTGAATTTAATAAAAAATATTAATTCTAATAAAATTGTTAATATATCAGGTTACCCCTACTTATTATTACCAAACAAGATTTTTTACCCTTAGGTCAGTTCTTACTTTACCACTACAATTACTAAAAATGATAAGGGTAACTCTTGTTCAAAGGTGACCCCTATTTGACCGCTACTCAAAGATAACCCCTTTAAAATTTATCCCTCATCCAAACGCAGCATTTAGCACAACCCTTTTGAAATAAGAGTCGTCACCATAACGACTTGGTGTTTGTGGTTATTATGAACTTATTTCATGCAAGAATTAGCATCAAATATGGTAATTGAAAGCGAACTAATAATCCTACCAAACACTAATACTTCCTATCACATGCTTGGCTTTTAGGTAAATACAGTGAGGCACAAATCATTCACTTTTTGAGAATAACAAATAATGTTGTATTATATAATATATTATAATATTTTTAGTAATTTGATTTAAGACTTAAAATTTTTCTAAGAGCTCTTAGACCCATTTATATAAGATTTAAAATGAATTGTTGATTGTTACCGATCACTCTGAATTTTTTACTTTTAAAGGTCAATTGAGAGCGACGGGTTGTATCTACAATAATACAATCACAGTGTCTTTCACTGCACTAGAAGCTGTCATCTACCAAATACTAAAGCTTGATTCAGATCAGAAATGTGATATCCTCTTCCGCCTTTTTATCTTCAATGTAAAGATAATGCAAGGCTACTGATAAGTGATAAGCATGTCACTTTATCGAAAGCAAACTGTTAAGGTTTTCTTTTTAATAACGCGGTGAGATACGAAATTATCCGTAAGCTGTATTAATTAAATTTGAGAGGAGTTAAATCTAAGAACTCTAATCTAATCTTAAAGGCTTAGATCAATTAAGCTACCAGCACATATTATACCACCCATTATTATTGAAGGTATTGCAAACGAAGAGAGATAAGTGAGCCCACACTGCTTACTCTAGGTGCATGGCTAATTTTATTATAGGCTTCAATTTTGGGCCACGCCTACTATCTACGATGCTTAACGGGCTTCAGTGGCTGATCTAGAAAAATTTTAGGTTGAGTTCAGGGCTTTAAAATTCAGTATCAGTCAATATATTTCTCTCTTATTAAAAAAAAGTGTTAATATCAGTCGATATTGACAATATATATCAGATATCGACCGATACGAATCGTATCGCCCGATATCTTGACCCCTGGTTGAGCTCTCACGTGCTCTCTTAATGCTTTAGAGTGCCAAAATTCAACACCTTGGTGTGAAGTGTGAACCAGTGTTGCAAAAAATGAAGTTGCACTTACTGACATTGGTAGAGTTGGGCTCGTCTTGCCTAGCATGGACGGGCTTCATTCACTAGACAGTTTTTATTATATTTCTTTTAAATAGAGGATGTGTTCTTGTATTTTCTTGTGTAGTCAATGGTCCTAATAGCTCTATAGTCTATAGAGTAGATGATTATGTCTTAAAATTAGGTAACACAAACTCCGGTGGATTGTGCCGCGTTTTAATAAATCCAATTCAACATATATAAAAACTATTGACTCCAACTTGACCTAACCCAATCTGCTGATTCAACCCGAGACGAGTTGCTGACTCGAGCTGAGCCGAGTTGATGACCTGATAGTCTGACCCATTTTTAGCCCAAATTTGGAAGAAAAAAGTCACCAGAATTTTTACATTTCCTGAAACTCAAGTCGATGAGGTTGATTTTAAATTTCTAAGCCCAATCCGATCCGACCATAAATTTACAAATACATAATCCAACCCACTGATTTCTCAGGTTAGATCATGCAGGTCGAGTTAAAATCCAGCCGAAGTTTCACGCTTACATTCAAATGTCTCAACTATGTCTCAACTATTTGAGAAGTGAGTTAACTCGCCAATGTCAAACACGTCAAACGAGTTCTAAATTGTTTTCTTAATAGAACGAGATTGTCATTCATATGGCAGGCATAGATATTGGGTCAGATATTAGGCTAGCACATCACATGGCTAACCCTAATTTGAGTTTCATATTAGTTTTTTAGGGTAAGAGACAAGCCCAAGTGGTCTTGACGGGGCAGGGCATGAGCAGTCTATCCCATATATGATCTAAAGGCCAATTTCGTGTTACCATTTCCTTGGACGTGGAAGCTAGACAATAAATGAGTTAGTCCAAAAGGGGGAAAGGGAACTGCATGGAATCATCATCCTCATTTGCACTAGAACTTTCTATTTAGAAAACATGTAGATTGCATTACACATTTATGTAATGGGTCTCAAAAATGGGTTACCTAATCCATAGCATTTCTCTATTTGGGTTAAGCCTTTTTTAGGCCAATCATTGGGCATCAGAAAGAATAATTGGTAGAGAGATATTACCTACAAAAGGTAGTAGATGGATGCCACATAAAATATTAGCATGAACCACCTCTAGGACTATGGGTCCATCACTTAAATTAGAATTTTCCTCTCCCATCCCCCACCACCCACACCCACCACCCCATAGGGGAGGGGGGGTTGTCTCATGAGGGTGGTGTAGGGGCTTCTTGTGTTCCTATTATATCTTACAACCAATCTTTGAAGTTATTATTAGTGTTTTATAGGGCTGTAAACAGACCTAGATCCGACCCAACCCGGTTCACTGAACACATCATCGGATAAGAATTGGTCAACGGATCGTTCACGGCTCATTAAGGGTCCAATTGTTTATTGTACTGAAATGTTTAATAATATTTGCAATGAGAATTCTTCTTGAGTGAGCCATCTTGGATTTCATTTTTCACTTGTTCTCTTGCTGCTTGAAACTCAATAAAATTACACCTATATAAATTATATTTATGGGTGTTTAAAGTTTAAACTTATACCAGATAAATTACTCAATTAAGTTGAATTTCTTTTATAAACATCGCATCCAAGTATGGAACATTTTAATCCACTAGCATGTAAACATCTATCCCTCTTGTATAGAGTTCTCATGGTAAAAACCTTTTATGAAGTATGGAGTTAAACGTAAATCCCGGTTTAGTCTAACTGGGGAAGGAGTGATGGTTAGAAACCCACTTCAAGAAATGGGAATCCTGAGTTCGATTCTCGTTGCAACCCAAAGAGCACTTCGCTTAGGATGGGTAGAGAGGTTTCCACATTCCCTGAGAATTAGTTGAATACTCTAAGAGATCTGAACACCTTGATCATATAAAAAATCTCGATTTAGTCCACAACAGATTAAGACTATCTCTCCTTCTCACACACCCCTAATAAAGATTTTTTTTCTTCTCATAATCATCTTTATTGAAATGTTGATTGGTGATGAAACAATCTAAAACCCATGCCTGAGATGGAATACGTCCCCCAAACGCTATGGACCTTAGGGTCTTAAGGTCTAACAGTCACAAACAAATTTCTATTTATGGTGAGGAATCTTGGTATGGTGTAGGTTTAGGTATTGACAAGGCATGGATGTTGACCCATCAACAAAAGGGATAATACCAAGCAAATCCATTTCAAAAGCTGGATTAAAAACACAAGTGGGTTCTGTTATGCCTCATTATTGTAATGTATTGGTTGAAAGACTAATGAACAAAATGCAAATCATCAATTTTTAAACAAGTGAAAAACATTGCACTCTGGCATAGCATGATAATCATATTCCACACACACACAAATCCTACCTAAACAAAACCTCTGCTGATCATTAAAAAATAATTATAAAAAATAATTGCAGTGTATTCTATATTTTAAATTAATAGATCAGTTAATATTTGAAGTATTAGTCCGTATTTGTCAGATTACTTCATTATCCATACGATCGTATCAGCTGATATGTTATATATCGTACAGTACAAATTAAAATACATATATTGTACGAACCGAAATATTGACCTACCCTTTTTGAAATAATCAATTACAACTAATGTCAAATGTTAACTATAGAATGTTATAGCACCAAGCCAAATTCATTGGTTAATCCTCTATCTCATAGAGATTGCTTTGTTGGATATAAAGAAGAATAACAACTACTTTAATAAGTGATGATGTTTATAGCACCGATGCATGCCTTAGAGTGGAACAAATCAACAGAGTGGTGATGGCCAAGGTGATGGCCAATGGGTCTATTGGTAGATTTATTTTTGAGTATGTTCATTGTGGGTCAAATTAATTGGATAAATTAAGAAATGTTTTTTATGCTCTTTATTTAATTAAAAAAATAACTTAATTAATATGCTCTTTAGGAATGGCCGGATGAAATTTTGTCATATTTTCATTTTAATCATCTATTCAATGGCTGTGATTGAATTATTGGGATCATATAGTCCAAATATTTTTATTCTACCTTATTTGAAAGGGGACCATCAATAGGATGCCTACGTACATCTTTCAAAGCAGTATTGATGCTGTTAGGACTTGGGTATCCAACCCAAAATACTAGCTTATAAGGTGGAGTGAACCGAGCCTTATTAGTCCCTAGATCACCCTCTACACTTTCAATATGGGACTAATTTGCAGCCACCCTCAACAATCCCCCCTCAAATGAGGCTAGCAAACTCGTCCGCCTAAGGGATCTCATGTGTCCACATGGGATAGTCTGAAATCTAGCTCTAATATCACTTGTTAGGATCTGGGTATCCAACTCAAAAAACCAACTTATTAGGTGGAGTGACCCAAGTCTTTTATCAGTCTCTAGATCTCCTTTAAGACTTCCAATGTAAGACTCATTTGCAGTAAGTCTTAAGAGATACTAGTTGAGTTCAAATTGACCTTCGAAGTATTTGGATATAATTTGAATCTTAATTTGAATTCATTACTATTCTAGACAAAAATTCAAATCTGACTAAGATCTAGTTCTTGAGATAAGAGAACCTCAATTAAGATGGCTCATAGTTATTCAGATTATGAAGGACAATTGTCTTTTAAGAATTAATAAATATTATGGCAATGTCATAAGTTATATGTAATAATTAAATATTTATCCCTACTATCTAAATATAAGGTGTAAGAAAGGAAGTATATTATTATTATTATTTCAAGTTTGTGCAAACCTCCCCTATTCATTACACATCGGGTAAATTTAGGAAGAATGACCCTTATATGTTGAGAGTAGAACTAGAATCCAAAACCTCCCAACAATTTATCGGAGTTTTTAACCGTCAAACCAACTCTCACGAGTTGAAATATATCATTATTTAAAAATTCAAAAAAAGATTCGATTAAATCAATTTAAGTTGACTCAATTCGATAGAGTTTTTAAATGAGTGAGTCAAAGAATTTCTTTTTCGAAGTTTTTGATTTTCTAAAAACTCAGTTGAGTCTTTTGACTCAAAAATTTCAAGTCAAATATGAATTTGTTTATTTCAGATACACACATGACAATACTCTGGCAGAGCATGAAAACTCTCCATCCTTTTTCTTTAGATGAAAAGGCAATGAGGTGTCAAAGTAAACTGAGTATAAAATCAACACAAGACAAAGGGTTTCAATCTTTTAAATTGAAAGAAGCTTTAGTAGTCTATCTCTTATTGAATACTTAAACAAATGAGGAGCCCAAAGAGTAGCCAATGATGGGACACAGTCGGTTTAGGAGTGGAGTAGGAGTCAGTGATTCTAGTGGGTTCCTGCCCAAGACCCCACCCTTTATTTAATAATTAATTATTATTTTCTAGCAATTATTTTCATACTATGGTGGAGCATAGGGTCCCATAATTATGCACCACAATCTTTGGACATGTGTCATTATTCGCCTCAAACAAAACTCTACAAATCAATTACAAATTAATGTGAACTTCTAATTATAATTTTTAGATTAAGTTACTGAATGAATTTAAAAGATAAAACCTTACAGCTTTTTATTCATAAAAATTATCATTAAAATATTCAATGAAAGAATAATTTCTGCCGTTAATGAGGCTTTATCTAAAGTCACACCATTTTCACCATCTGTTCAAAAGTCAATAGATAAAATTATTGTTAATATGTATTCATTTGTTTCATAGTGCAATAGATGCAATTACATCAACCTCAAGAGGTCATCTCAAGGATCAAGAATCTGTCTCAGAAAGTGAAAGTATTAAGTTCAAATTTTATTTCGTCTCAAGAATCATTCCTCGTGATTTTTTTTTTTTTTAATTTACGTGTGGAAAATCTCAGGATACCCAACGTAAAACCCCCACAGGTGTGCACACTACTACTAGAGCATACCAAGATTAGGTCATGGAGCTCAAATCCGCAACCTCCCGCTTCCTGAGGCTGTAAGCAACGAGTTGAGCTACATCCATGTAGGTAATTCCACGTGATTTAGTATGGTGTTTATAGATATCAAGACTTGTATATATTCTGAAGACTAATAGAATGTTCTAATAGACTTGAACACTTTGATCGTTAAAAAACTAGATAGAGTTACTTCTTAAATGATTTAATTTTTGTGCCATGTTCCACCAAGATGGGATCCACTAATTGGACACCGTTGATTTAGTCAAGTTATGCCATGCGCACAGTGTGTGATGTGATTAACCACCATAGTTTGATGGTCTTTAATAACTCCTCAACTATTAAATTCATTTTTTTTTCAAACCCCACACCTTTTGAGAACATGCCCGCAAGGACAGGATCTTTTGTAGCAGACCATGGATGAATTTAAGCCCTGATAATATCACTGCCAAAGGGTGATATAATCCCAACAGAATAATCAGGTCAGAGAGAGAGAGAGTGAGAGGGGCAAAGGCAAGCAAAGCATTCAACTCTCAAGGGTGATATGAAGCGAGAAATACATCATTTGACCACAAATTTGAAAAAAAAAATCTTCTTTCACATCTCTCTCACTTGGGTTTCTCTCCACTGAGGGATTCCCATCAGAGCAAGGCAAGGCTTATCTTTGCATGGTAGGAATGATTGAAATTTGATTTGATTTCCTCTGTTTTTTTTTTTTTTTCAAACGGGTGTCTCCCTTTCCTCCTCTTTTTTCTAGAAGATGGCTTTGTTTGAGCGTTTCAAGTCTTTCAGTTGGAAAGAACGAAATAAACTTCTTCTTCTCTCAACTGCTTTTCTTTTTCTTCCTATTTTGGTTTGTTTTTCTTCCTAGGAGAAGGAGCAGAAGACTGCAGGAAGGTCTGTATATATTGGAGCTTCTTTCCTTGAAAACTAAGATGGTATGAGGAGATTTTCATGCATGGCTGGCAATAGAATTGGAGAGGCTAGTCTTTCAGATTCAGGCCCCTCAAATCAACAAGTCGCATATGGAGTAATTCATGGGATCACACCTCCTGCCACCAACTTCTTGTATTGTCTAATCTCTTCTCTTTGCTTCTTATTTCTATTCATTTCTTGTTTCTTTCATTTTTCTTTCATCTCCAATTTAGACATCAGTACTTTATATGACTCTATTTATCTTGTTTATCTAATCCTCTCTTATCTGTTTCTGTATTCTTCATACGAAGGAATATGTTATTTTGGTAGTCTTTAATGGGATATACACTTTCGACATCCAAATCCTCTTATTTTTGCCCCTTTCTCATTAGAAAATTCAATGACATCTTTAGTCTTAGTGGGATTACACATCCTAATCCAACTCCATGCTTTTATTATCAAAATGGTTTCTTTTTCTTCTTTGTTTCTTTATACTTTTTTCTTTCTTCCATTTTAAGTAATCTGCTGACTAATATGGAATTTGGATGGTTTTTCACAGTGATCAGCAAGGATCTGCTTATGAATTTGGTGAGCTGGAAGAAGCCCTCATGCCCAAGCTTATTCAAGGAGTTGGGATTAGAAGCGACGAAAATAGCAAATGTGTGTCTATCCATCTTCTCCATTGTGACTTTTCCAATAATAACAGCCCAAAAGCACAAACTAGAGAGAGAGAGAGAGAGAGAGAGAGAGAGAGAGAGAGAGAGAGAGAGAGAGAGACCTGTAACAGGTTTGAAATTGTCGACACAAGGCAGCTTGCCTTTTCCATCACAGCAATGATTCCCACACAAGAAACTTAAATGGTGTGATGCATCAAAGATGGAAAGCTGTCCTCTTCCAAGCAGGTCATTTTTACTGGCTCTGTAACAACTGCAGGAAAGGATTAGCTCCTCTTTGAAAATTTAAAGTGTGGGGGACCTTTTCTCTTGATTCTGTGCTTGATTTGGTGTACTGATTATTTGATCTCATTACTTTTGCTTGTTGCAGCTGTTTTCACCATCAGACCTCCCACTCTTGAAATCTTCCCTTCATGGCCAATGAGAATCCAGCAAACTCCCGGGGTAGGTAGCTCATAGCTGCTTTCTTTGACCATTTTCCTGATGTGGGTTCTTGGTTTTGGTAGAAAATCAGAAGAGCAAAATCAGTAATTATATTTCCATTCTCCTCAAATATCTTCTTCCACATTAATTCAGCCAGATGTTCAGACAATTCCCAACTCCTTCATTTTTTCTGAATTGGGGTTTTGCTGAAGAATCCAAACATGGAATCAACTCTCTAGTTTCATGACTTTGAATGCTTTTCAGTGGTTATAATAAGTGATAAGATTCCTTCCGAACAAACCCATTTTGAATTTCTACATTTATTGAGGGTGGATAACATAAAAAAAAAACAATAAGGACAGGGCCAGTGGTGCCACCACCATTCTGTTCTAATCAACTACTCTTGATCTTGATTCGGATTTGATGTGTTTTCTAGGTTCTTGACACCCATTTGAGTTGTCCTTTTCCCCTTTTCTTCCTTTTTCCCCGATTATCCAAACATGGAAATTGATATTCTCTCCTCATGAAGTTGATATCTTTTGAGAGAGATGGACAAGTCCTTCAGGATCCTCTTTTTCTGATTTGGGTTTCTGGCAGACATCACAGAATCACATGATGAGAGGACCTCTTCCACTGTAGCATGATTTTGAAGTGGTTTTTACATGGGTTTTGTGAGGTGGGTTTTGATCCTCTGCCATCAATTTGATTTCCTGATATCATTCCTTGTTTGTAACTCACAGTCAGCAGAGAGTACTGATTCAGGATCAGCTCAGAATACAGTATCATGCAAAGCAGATGCTCATTTGGAACCAGAATCTCCTATGAGTAGAAAAGCATCAGATCAGTCCTCTGAACAGCAACTGCAGCAGCATCAACAGCTGCAAGGAGATATGATCAGTGATGGCTCTAGAGGAGGACCACCACCACCACCAGCAGCAGCAAATCATCAGACCAGACCCCAAGAAAAGGTACGAATCTTCGCACAAGTCAGTACCTTCCTGTTCTCTCCAAAACCGAGAAAAATCTCATATCTTTAGTCATTACTGTTTGCTACTTGGGTAATCATTACATTGTAATCATTGTCTGCTTTCAACACTAAATCATTTTTTTTTTTGGCCTTTTCCAATCTTCAATAAACTCAGTTCAATCCATGAGTACAGAGAATGCTCTTCTTTGATTTCTAATTTTGAGCTTTGCTATCATCAATCGTTTCCTTATCAAAATCCAAAAGTGCCAGTCATCTCTACTGTTTGCTAGTGTTTATCTTGTTCTTGTTAATAACCAAACACACCCTTGAATATTTACTCTAAAGTTTTTTTGTTTATATAACTTTCTACAAACACCCATCATTACTTTACATACATTTCTCAACCCACTGGTATGAAGCTTGAGACACCACGAATCCAACAAGATATGAGTACTCGAGTTTCAAAATCTCTGTTTATCATTTAAAAATGGTGTAAAAATAAATATTTCTTCATTTTTCTTTTTTCATATTTAATTTTTCAAAAATAAAATAAAAAACTTAATGGAAATATTCTGATTTTTAGTATCATTAGTGTGTAAATCATTTTCTTTTGAACTTTAGAAAATCTCAAAAGCCCATAAACAGATAAGAGTTTATATTTAATGTTTCCCATTTAGAGGGAGTGGTGTACAGTCTTTGCTTTCGATGCGTACAGTGTCCTATTTTTTTTTGTACTTCTACGAGTAATGATTATGTCTTAGAAAATAAAGTGGGACCCTCCATCCCATCCAGGGGCCCCACACAGTGCAGGATGAGAGGCCTAATCACTTTCTTTAAGCTGCCAAACGTTGCTGTTGAAAGTGCGGCATATGCATCAAAAAGTGCGGGTGTAAAGTATCACTTCCCACATAAAAGTCAGTACCCAATACCTGTATTTACTATTTTGCCCTTTTGGAGTTTGCTCCAATCAGTTTATTTTGTACATCGTACCTTTGCAGATCATTTGTGGGCCCTCATTATCTGCGAGCCGTATCAGGAAAGTCGTACAGATTTGCAAAATCCTGACCATTTAGAGGGAAAGCCGACCAAATCTCTTGTGAATATCTTTTCCCTCTCCCTTCAAACTTCCTCAAATGAAGGGTTGATGAATGAGTGGCATTATAGTATTATTTTGTTAAATTTCAAATATATTCATTTGAAATTTAAAGTAAAATCGACTAAAAAGGAAATATAGGCATCTGAAAAAGGAAAAAAAAATATTATAATTGAATTTATTATAATATACTAAAAGTCTTGAGTTTGACCTATCAAATTTATGAACAATGTAATATATCTAAAGAATAAATTTCACCTCAAACATAGATGAAAAAATTCATGATAAAAAATAATAATCCAAAGTCACTAATGCAATGTAATGGTTGAGAAAATGTCATAAGATTGCATAGGAAACTAAGTCTAGAAACTATATATTTCTTACCCTTTTGCTACATATTTAAGACTTTATATAGGTCTGCTGAGTAAGAAATCATTATGAAAGAAAATTTCTTATTTTTTTTTCCTAATTTTCTAAGCATCTTTTAATCTTTTCAAGAGGACCCAAATGAAGTTTTTTGATTTTAGTCTTCCCAAGGGTAGGAAATCCAAGTTTTATTTCCACATCACATCACCATGCTCTCTCTTAAATAAATTATTCATAGTCCAACAATTGAATTTTGCTGAGACTTTTTTTTAGGGAAATTGATCTTTTTACCATTCAGAGTATGTTTCATGAATCTAATTTTTTTTTTTAATAACTAAAGTGCTCAGAATCTAAGAATATTTGACTAATCTTTGGAACATGTACATTCATAGATCTCATATTTTATTATTACTCTTGCAGAGGAAAGGAGCCGATAGTGGATCAAAGCCTTTAGATGCAAAGGTCTTCCTACAAAAATGATCCTCTTTTTTTTTTTTCTATACTATTTTTTCTCGTCGTTTTCTTTTATTTCTTGAGGGAAGGGATTAGTAGAAAGTTATCTATTAAGATATGAGAACTTAAAATTATTTTTTCTAAACCCTTCTTTGTACTCCTTTTCCTCATCAAATTCACAAATAGCATGAATTAAATTCTCACTATTGTATCAAACTCAATTCTGCAATATAGTTGTATCTTTGTACTCTTTAAGATTATATTTAAAGAATACCATTTAAATTGATTTTTGGTAAATAAGAATGAGGATGGAATGGAATGGGCCTCACAATTTGAATGGTCTAGATTGATTTAGATGTATTCCACATGTATGTGGATTCATTGCAGCTTGAAAGCTTAATTCTACTTTTGAATTGTGTCGCAGACATTGAGACGTTTAGCTCAGAACAGAGAGGCGGCAAGGAAGAGCAGACTCAGAAAAAAGGTGGGTCAGATTTGACTGTCTGTTTTCTGGCTGAAATGTGTCAGATTCCGGCGAATCTTGCTTGAAACTTTGATATTCTCAGGCGCCCATATGAATTGTTTTCCTTCTTTTCTTTTTTTATTTTTTATTTTATTTCCCTTCAGGCTTATGTACAACAGCTTGAGTCGAGTAGAATAAAGCTTACACAGATAGAGCAAGATCTTCAGAGGGCGAGATCGCAGGTCTGAAACAGAGGTGATCCAGACCTTTCACTTTGTAGGCCCTACTGTGGATTGGTATTATCTGAAAGTCATGTTGATGGGATGATCCCCACCGTCTGACCAATGAGTTTGATGGGTGGACTTTCAACGGTTAGGATTGCCTGGATGGTGAGATTTTGAGCTACGCCATGATGACAGTGGGCCCACATGGTGTGAATGGTCTTTATTGGTATATTTTTAACCAGATTTGTGTGTTATCTTTACACTATTAATTATATATTTGGATCTGTTGGTGTTTAGGGTCTGTTCTTGGCAGGAGGGAGCAGTGCTGGTGGAAATATCAGCTCAGGTAAGTTCAGATTATCTTTTTTTTGTGCCATTATGGAAATTTAAAATGTCAGTAATTTTGTTTTAATCAGGATATCAGTTGAAATATATAAATTTTAGAAAATTTAACTAATATTTAAATTTTTTTGCTGTAATTTCAAATTTCATTCAAAAGTTTTCATGTTGGGACCGAAAAATTATGTTGGCTGACATTTGTAACTTAGCTTATATATCATTTATGATGGGTCTACAGACTTATTAGAATACCATACATGGTATATTTAAGAATATATTGGTTTTAAATTCATACTAATCTGTTAATTTTACTAATCCAATCTAGAACTTTGAAAGACAGAAAGCAGTCGATTGAAATAATGATTGATGGTCAAGAACATGTAAGGGTTGGCTTGACAGTCAAGAACTCACTTAAGATATAGGAGGTCTTAAGTTCAAGTCACTCTCAACATAAAATGACCACTCCCTGTAGTGCTACTTGGTGCGTGTGGATAGGGAGATTTGCACCAAAATTCCAATATTTGACTTATCTACGACATTCGCATTCAATTTGGTGGATTAGATGTATCTTACCAAATATACTAAGTTTCCTTTCATTATTTAATTTTTGGCCTTATATTTTAAATATATTGATTGAAATGTTTTTTTTTATAGTGTGTAAAATTAGATGTGTAATATATAATATTATTACAATACATAGATGAAGACAAATCTGTTCAATTTGGATTATATTTCTGATATCAACCTAAATATTTTTTTCTATGCTGCTTAAATTTTGTAACTCTTTCATTGTATCAGTGCTGCTAATGGCTATAAACTTGAATTTGCATTGGTGTTGAAGGTGCTGCCATCTTTGACATGGAGTACTCGAGGTGGCTGGAAGAGAGCCACAGGCACATGTCTGAGCTCCGGGCCGGTTTACAGGCTCACTTATCAGACGGTGATCTGAGAATTATACTAGATGGATGTCTCTCGCACTTTGATGAGATCTTCCGTCTCAAAGGAAATGCCGCCAAGTCCGACGTCTTCCACCTCATCACCGGAATGTGGGCAACACCGGCGGAGCGGTGCTTCCTTTGGATGGGTGGATTCCGGCCCTCGGAACTACTCAAGGTCTGTGATGGAAATCTTACATGCATAAGCTATGGTGGTATTTGCAATTACATCAAAGTATTTGTCACGATCTATACTTAGTGAATATATTTCAATTCCGTGCATGAGTCCCTAAATAAAAAGAATATAAAACCTGTTTTTTAACCATGTACAGAAAAAAATAGCCATTGCCAAATGGAGACCCATTATAAGTTTAACTTAAACTATAACATTTGATGCATCTTATAATTGAATTTGAGTATGAAATGTAAAAATTATCAATTCGATATGGGCTAGAATGATCTGATGAATTCAATTTTGGACCGTTCACATGATGAACTATTCAATAATCTAAATGTTTGTATCAGAAGTATTAGAAAATCATAGCATGATAATATTCTTGAGATGGGTAGAACTCACTCATAAAAGCTATTTATTGAAAGAAGGGTGTTTTAAGTGTTATATAAAGTCATTGGTTTTTCAAATTAGCCGATGTGTGACTCTATTACCACTTCATATTCTCCCTCATATGCAACTGCTCATATTCTCTTACGTGCAACGACTGGACGTGGAACTTGCTCGCTTTGAGCCATTAGGATGTTGATGTTATGATTTAGTGGCAAGTTGTTTGATAATTGTTAGTGGGTTGGATTGTTTAGCAGATATTGATACCACAGCTAGACCCTCTGACGGAGCAGCAGCTGTTGGGGATCTGTAACCTCCAGCAATCGTCGCAGCAGGCGGAGGAGGCACTTTCACAGGGCTTTGAGCAGCTCCAGCAATCTCTCGCCGATACCATTGCCACCGGTTCCTTAAGTGAAGCCTCCAACGTCGGAGATTATATGGGTCAAATGGCCATGGCCTTGGCTAAACTTGCGAATCTCGAAGGCTTTGTTCGACAGGTTCCTCTCTCTCTTAACCTTCAATTATGCTCTAAGTGATACGTAAATATAACAGTAAAAATAATGAAAAAATAATGGAAAACATTAGCCTTGGAGACTAACGAGTCGAATACATGATTGGATAAAATAGTAAATATACCCACAAATAAAAAGTAAATAAAATTTTATTTTCATCACATAAATCATGAAAAAATTAATTGTACGAAATAATGACAT
The DNA here is from genome assembly GCA_013350335.1 of Chimonanthus salicifolius. NCBI lineage: Eukaryota > Viridiplantae > Streptophyta > Magnoliopsida > Laurales > Calycanthaceae > Chimonanthus > Chimonanthus salicifolius. The sequence goes on from CM023532.1 coordinate 49,230,126, forward strand.
CAAAGGCACTTCACACATTATCTTTTAAGAGTTTTTCCTTTCGCTTTTAAACATTTGGGTACTACAATCCTCATTACAGATAAATATAGATGCAATGCATACTCTGTTTCATAATTTCATTAAATATCAAAATTTAATAATTAATTTGAAAGGGTCAAAAGTGTTTAAATTTAATTATCATTTTACTCCAAAGAATCATTCTTTGTAAAGTTATCCATCTGAGTACAAAAATTTAAAGACATCTTCAAGATTAGTAGAATGCTCTAATATATTTTAAATACTTTGGTTATTTTAACAATTCATTTTATAAAAAGATTTTCATTATCATTGAGCGGAAGAAGAGAAAAGTCACAGGTTTCTCTGTTCCTCTGAAATGGTTGAAAGTCTAAGTCCATTTTGGTAATTTTGTACTAAAATGTTGTTTTGGTCACCCTACGTCAACCCAACGGACAACTTAACAAATCAGACGCATTTATTTGAGAAATTACAATTGGACCACTATCTCCTGATATACACACACGAACAAAAGTCGGAAAGTACACAAATGTGGGCCCAACATACGACCAAGTCAAACGCTGCAATCCCCCCTGAGGGGCTTCACACTTTCAGCGGTCACATCCCCTTTAGCACACGTCAAAATTTTGCAACACATTCGAAAAGAAAACATATGATTTATTGCGAATTTTTATTATAAATTCAAATTATTAAATTAGTATGTATTTTTTAAATTAACTATGTTGTGATGGATGTTTGAAAGAGTTTGAAAAATGTTTTGTAATCAGAAACTGTTAGAATGATAAAAAAAGATGGTTAAAAATTATTATTTTTATAAATTACTTGCTTTAATACTTTGCACTAAATAATTTATAATTCTTAATGAAGTCAATATTCCCACTAAATTATTGAAGTCATTATCTTTTCACCTCTTTTATTCAAATTAGGGATAAAAGAAAAATGGTGGAGATATCGGATAAATATTTATTTCTCTTTTTTTTTTTACCAAATCTCGACTGTATCGGTCGATATGGGCGAGATCTTACATGTACAGCTCATACAAGATGTTATCGGCTGAGATTTAGGCCCCTGATTCAAATGCCATCAAGAACACTATGGCTCCTTTATAAGGTGGAGATGTGCTGCTTAAAGCATGAGAGGTGTGAATTAGGAGGTTTTACGTATATTTTAAAGATTAGTTTAGTGAGATAGTTCGACATCTTCGTTAAAAAAAATAAAAAAGAGAAATATTATAAACATTAGGTTAATAATTATATATCATCAAGATAAATCATTAAAGCCTATGCTTATAATTTTTTTTTTAAATACTAGATCAAAAGCTATAAAAGCATGGGGTCCACTTGTTGGTTATCTCCATCACACCTAAAACATTATATAACTAAACTTTCCAAATTTTTTATTTTTTGGCATTTTTAATTCCTCACTCATTTTCTATTTTATATAATTACCCAATACACCGACAATGATATTTAATTATATTATAAGGCCTCTACCAGCATTTAAAACTAAAGTAGATATCTCTTTCTTATTCAAAAGAGCCAGTGGCATTACTGTAATTTCCTCAGTCACTGGTCTGTCGTTTTTTGAATCAGTCAGGACGAATATTTCATTTTCCACAGGTAGACAGCACATATGTATTTAGTATTCGATGGCCCTTCTGTGCACTAACTTTTCCAAATTTCAAGTCTTTTTCCTAAACGTCAGATGCTGCAGTTGAAAAATATATAAATAAATAATTATATTAAATTAATGCTTAGAGTTGAGAAATAAAGATACTAAGAAAATGACCCAAGTAGATGACTACAATTAAAAATGTAAGCTATACCCATCTCAAGTTTTTTAAAAAATCTATTAGAAGGGCAATCAAATTATTTTAATGTGATTAAATAATGGTATTTTTCCTATCTATGATTGGAAGGATCCAAATCCTCATTAATAAGACAAACTCATGAGTTTCAACCCTTAGAAATTCTTGTTTATTGATTGTGCCCATCTCTCTCACACAACAACCTGTAGCAAATACATTGAACAATCAATATGTCTTTGTCCATTCTAAGTTTTTTATATAAATTTCTTTCTTTTATTATATTTTTGAATAATTTCTATTGTTTGTGGTTCATCTGTAGGCCGATAATTTGAGACAGCAGACACTTCATCGGATGCGTCAAATTCTGACTATCCGGCAAGCGGCGCGGTGTTTTTGGCGATCGGAGAGTACTACAGCCGGTTGCGGGCGCTGAGCTCGCTCTGGGCATCTCGCCCTCGAGAGTAAGCTCAGATACATGCTGCTTATCTGTAGAATTTATGAGAATTTAATTTGGTGATAGTAATGGACTAGAGTAGTGTCTATCACCATCTAATCAAATGCTCAAGATTGTGACCAAAGGTTGGAGATGGGGTACATGTTCTAACATCCATTGAAAAACATTATCTTTTTGTATTGAATACCCTTCATACCCCCTTTCTTGCTTGGGGTGAAACTCCGCACGACTCGATCTGAGAAATCAGTGAGTTTGGATTATGTATTTGTATATTTTGGATCGGGTCGGGTTGGATTGATAAATTTAAAATCAATCCGATCCGACTCAGCTCGAGTGCACCAATTTATAAAACAATACCGATTAGGGCTGAAACTTAGATCTGGTCAGACCAACACTCGAGTTGAATCGGGTCAGAAATTCATGTCGGGTTGAGTTGAGTAATTCGTATCAACAATTATTGTTGAGTCGGATTAGGTTCAATAAATTTTGACATGGGTTAGATTGAGTTTATTAAAATCCAACCGACCCGTCCGAGTTTCGAGCCCTATTCCTTCCCCTACCCCCACCAAAATAACTTAAGTGCGGCTTTTGAAAATAGAAATTTTAGATCTTTTTGGTAAGGATGAAATTCACTGAGGATAAACGGGTATTAAAAAGATAGAGAGTGAATTCAAACCGTAAGAGTCCCTGTCGTTCAGGGAATTTTTTTCTCATATACACCTATGTACAATTTATACTTTCTTATGTTCTTGTTTTATTAAATTATGTATGGTGCTATGCGGTATTGCTATGTCATGTTAATCTTCTTCTTTTTTTATTTTTTATTTTTGGAGGGGTTTATCTTAAAGTATCATACATCAAGGCATATTCATCTCTTTATATGTTTATTTTAGATTAACACCGTATATTTATCTATCTTACATATCGTATGCTGTTCTTAGAAAACTACGACTTAATAACATTCTTCGAGTACAATTCACTCACTCAGACGCAACTCTACGCGAAATCTACTCTGATACTATATTAGAAAACCATGACTTGATGACATTCTTGAGGTAGAACTCATTCTCAAAAGTTAGCCATTGAGAGAAATGTGTCTCAAATGTTATATAGAGTAATTGATTTCACAAATTAACCGATGTAGGACATTTTATCACTTTACAATTATTGTTATTGTTTCTCTAAAGGAAAAATGATCGTCTTGTGCCCATAAAATAACACTTTTCAATTGTATGTTGACAGGAACATGATTGCGGATGAGAATACATGCCAAACAACAACAGATTTACAAATGGTCCAACCATCACATAACCATTTTGCCAACTTCTGATCATTGTGAAAGAGAAATGCTATAAGAGATGTCTATTTTCTCACTGTTCCCTCAGCCACAGTAGAAGATGTAGAGGGGAACAGAGAGAACCATGTTCATATTTCATGTTGTAATGCAATATCATGTGGCCTTAAAAGCTCAGTGAAAGAAAAGATGAAGGTTATTTATATAATATAATATAATGCATGGATATTGTTTTCTCACTCTACTTTTAGGTAAAACAAAGGACTAAAACCAAAAGAAGAAATTCAAGAAGAAGATATGAAGGGTGGTTGCTCTTCTTTGATGAGTGGATGTAAATAAATTTATTATAGTGTAGAGAGGACAAGAAAAACCAGGAAAAAGGAGTAATTTTTTCCCATCTTTCGATCTTCTTGGATTAAACTATTTATTAGATGCAACTTGCATGGAAAAGAGACAAGTTTGAGTGGTTAGCCCTTTAAAAATAATATGTATATTATAATTAGAGTGGTTATAGTGGGCGTTCTGAATTTGATTTTTATTCAATTTTTAAAGGATCATTCTCTATAGAATTATCCTGTATATGTGGGTAAGAAGGTTTGCATATGTTCCGAAGATTAGGTGGGTACTTTAAGAAATCGAAACACCTTGATCATAACAAAATTATATAATATGAATAGCTAAACCCTCTCCCTTGCTTTCCAAAAATAGAAAAACAAATCATCAAATTTTGATGATAAGTTATCATAAGGAGTAAAAGAAGGTGTATATGTTAGAAAATTTTGATGAAGATGAATGCTTTGGTACCATTTTTAAATAAATCTTTCACCAGTCAACTAAAATGTGATACATTAGTTACAAAAGGAATCTCATAAATTACTTAATTCAAGCTTTTATTAGTCCGAATAAAAAAAAATAGGATAGAAGTTGACCCATAATCTAAGTTTATTAGAAATAATTGAAACAGCCTTGCCGGCCACCACTTTTAAGACTAAGATAATCTTTTCAATTTGATCGTTGGATGTTGAGGTTTGTATCTTAACTTACAGCGGTTTAGATGGTTTATATTAAGGGGGTATAATAATTTAAAATTTTGAAAAAATTGGAGAAGTTCATCCAAGTTGATTAAATTAGATAGGATTTGGGATATCCCCACCCGTGAAGGGGACCTAGGCGTCTAGGCAAGTGATACACATCGACTGGGGTCGATATGTAGTACGGCTCAGGTGTGGGTGTGGAGTCCCACATTGGAAATGAAAGAAAAATGGCTTGGGTTTATATGTAGCCACATCCTCCAACATAGTACAACTCGTTTTGGGCCTACCATGTGGGCCATGTCCAAAAGTAAAGCCGTGCGGGTTTGCGCGTGGGGCACGGCTTTACTTTTGGACATGGCCCACATGGTAGGCCCAAAACGAATAATTTTTAATTGTGTTCGGAGGCGGGTTAGGTTGGACACAGGTCGTTACAATTGATATCAGAGCCTCAGTTCAACACTCGGACTGTGTGGACTTACTGTCTTCCACTAGATTGTGTGAGTCGAGCCGGGGACGACTCGAGGCTTTAGGGGGGTAGATTGTGATACCCCTACCCGTGAAGGGGGACCTGGGCATCCAGGCAGGTGATACACATCGACTGGGGTCGACGTGTAGCACGGCTCAGGTGTAGGTGTGGAGTCTCACATCGAAAATGGAAGAAAAATGGCTTAAGTTTATATGTAGCCACATCCTCCAACATAGTACAACATGTTTTGGGCCTACTATGTGGACCAGGCCCAAAGGCAAAGCTGTGCGGGCTCGCTCGTGTACGCGTGCGAGGCCCAAAGCTTTTGTATTGTGTTTGGAGGCGGGTTAGGCTGGACACGGGTCGTTATAGGATTTGTCAACAAATTTTATCGAGTTTTTTTTGTTAACTTCGAAAAACTTGACTGAATAACTCAACTTGATACCTCGTGGTGGGTTGGGCACTAGCACTCGTGTGCTACATAAGATTAAGTGTGACCCATGAGACTAATCACTTTTTATATAGACTCATCAAATGATTATTGGTTAGTTTATTAAATGATTGATCCATTTTAATCAAAGGTGATAGGTTTATTGTAAAGATCTTTAATTGACTATGAGACCTAAACAAAATCATTTCAATCAAATTATAGAAAGCAACTTTTTAAGTTATATGTATTTTCATGACTTCAAATTGTTTTTTACTTACTAAACTTTTGCATTTTATGTGGGCCCAACTTTGCCTCATATCATGGGTCATTTGAGTAGATCTTTTCTGTGATACTCCTGTGTTGTAAGGGGAGGATGTTGATGGGAGAGAAAATCCCTAGGATGGGACTTTACTTATCACACATTGTCCAGATGGGAGAGTTGGTTGTAGTATATTTGAGGATGCCCCCATCTTTCTAGCACAACGTCTTTTGGGAGCAAATCTTGAGTGGACTTACTAATGCAAAGTTATGCGAACCGTTGTGGGTCCAAAGCGGATAATATTATGCTAGAGGGATGGGGTGTTACATTTTCATCCATGAACGTGATACCAAATATCACATCTCCAATTATAGAAGTCAAGTTTTTAAATCCCAACAATTTTTATCCTACATTAGAGTCGCTTTCCGTCCATGCCTATCAAAAGGTCTTAACAAAAATATGGAACTCTGTAGAATCACTTGATCAAATCTTAGAAACTATTTTTTTAGCTCTCACAGTTTAATAATTTTAATTTCTAATATTTAATATTCTTAGACACTTTTTCAAGTAGTCACTATTGAAATATAGGATAAGACTCATTCTGATCCAATGTTAATTTATAGATATAAACTATAATTTAAACAAAGCTATGTTTTGGTATTATATTTTTTATAGTTTCTAATTTTTTATAAGTATAAATTATAAATTATATAATTTAATTTTAATATATCCTTCAATTTAATGAAATAACTGTCATATCTCTTGATGTTGTGTTTATAAAACTAGTCCAAGTATGTGCCTACTCTTGCCTTTTCAAGAAAGGACTAAAAACAAACGAAAGAAAAGTTAAGAATCTTTTGCACCTGAAGAACCATTGGATTATGCCATAATGGGCCAAATTATGTTCTGTGCTCTCATGTTAATTGGGGCATAAAGAACACCCATCTTTGTTACTCTGGGCCTAAGGTAAGATTCATTATATGTATGGACATACTGAAGATTAGGCTGAAAATAAGTCTAAGGTTGGGCTCGTTTTGCACTCTGTTTAGTTGGTGAGGTACATTCTACATGTTCAATTTTTTTTTTTAAGACCCACGAGAAACCTCAAATCCACCCCAACTTACGCCTTCGTTATAGCCCTCCTAAAACTCCTGGGTAAAGATCACCGGGGTACACTCTACATGTTAATTGACCTATACATCGGACCTACTTCATGTATTGATGGGCCCAAAGTAGAGCCCTTTTGTTTTTTTTTCTTCTAAATTATATGGGTTGCAAGTATTAATAAGAAAATTGATAACTATATTTTTATTATTCACAAAACAAGAACAAAAATTCAATTGAAATATGAAATTAGGCCTTGAGGTGGGCTTTACCTTGTAATTCTGTCAGAAGTGTCCTTCGAATGGGCTTCAATGGACAGTCATTTATCTAAATGGGTGTAATTGGACTCTAGTGCACAAAGCCTCACAGGCTGCAGGTAAGCTTCGGCTTCGGTAATATAAACGGGCTTGGAATTGGTCAATGAAAAGCCCAGCCCATAAAAATGACAAGAATACATGGGTCATTGTGAGAAAGAAGAACATCACTGTCATGTTGGTTGGCCATGAAGGAGGATTTCAGCTCTTTCCTGGTGTCTCTATTGAAATGTCTAGGGACAACAATAGATCTATCCAATTCTTTCTTCTTTTTTTGTAGGCTTCTAGGGTTGTTTGTTAGCACAATATCTCATTAAATCTCAGCCTCCTGTTGCTGATTGTTACAATTCGAGTGTTGGATTTGTTGGGAGAAATAATAAATACACACAATTTTGGCTTCTTTGTTTTGAACTTGCTTAGAAAAACAGATTTGTGATGTAGGTTTGTCATGTTGTATTTTCTCTCTCTCTCTCTACTCAAGTGCCTTAATTTTCAAAAGAAATTGAGAAATGATCCAAGGGGGGTTGTACATTTTTTTATCAACTTCATATTCATATTCACATTATTTAATTTTAACTTCATTAGATCATTGTCCTGTAATTCTTTAGACTTTTTTATTCAATTTGTAATTTATAAAATACAAAGAAAAATCTCTATTTTTTTTTTAATAAAATATTCCATCTAAATTTTCAGGTTGGACTCCAATAACAAGACGATAGTATGGTTAAAAGTTATTATTGTGGTACCATCGGCATGTTAACACATTTTTGGCTGTTATAATTGAGTATCCATCTCCAAATATTAGACTATTAGGTGGAGTGACCCAATTGTTTTATAAATTTTTAAATTTCCCCCTTCACAATCAATGTAATACTCATTTATTACCCCAACAGACTCTCATGGTTCAATCGATTTAGACATAAAGCATTTGATCCAAAACAAGTTCTTTTCCAATATATGCTGGCGAAGATCAAGAGTCAATTATTTATTAAAAAAACCTTTCTCTCTTCTAATACAATTATTTTCGCTTCACTATTACCCTATTTAAACTGTACATTGGTCTTATTTCACCCAACTTTCTTGATATATATTTTATTTCTTTTATACAATTAAATATTTACATTTGAATATTTATTAAAAAACTCTCCCACTTTGAATAGTATTAATTTTTATTTTAGTCTAGAAGTCTTATCATTTGTTTAAAGAGTTATACTCCTTTTTAGGTAGAAAAGGGTTGTATATATGTATTCCATTCATCTGCACACCCATAAATGCTCTCACAATATAAGTTGTAATACCCTGATCTGATTTAGGTGTAATCCATATGATAATCGCACCTTAACCCATTAATCTCGAAGATTAGGGTTAGGGGTTTGAGAAAAACCCACGTTCAGCCCAATCAGAGCTCGAAAGCTCAGTGATCCAGCTCGTCTAGTTGGAAGGGCAAAATGGTAATTTACCATTCTTCGATATTATTTTATTATTTATATCATTTCCTGATTGTTTTGATTGGTATGAGTTTTCCTTCATCAAAGATTGATTTTTGAATGCGATTTTCAATTATTTTTCAAAAAATGATATGTAAACCACCCGAAAAGACCCCGAGAAAGGGCGATGGCCAGCCACTGCATGCAGCGCTCGTCGTGGCCTCCACCCATTGCCCAGCTACTTCTATAAAACTCAGCTTCCCCCAACTCATTTTACCTTCCTCTCCAGTGAATCCATCTAACGAGAGCGATCACTCTCTCTTTTTGTCTCTATTTTCAAATTTTCGATTCACCGTAAGCTTGAAGGGAAGATTTTCAAAAGTTTGGATTTTCAACCCAGGAATTGAAGTAAAGGTAACCACTGTATTCCTTTTCAAATTTTAACTGGTTTAGAATCAAGAAAGAGCAAATTTGACTGAGTTTTGAGTGTGTAAAATCGATTTTAAGTTTAAGAAAAAACATAGATTTTCTTGTGTCAACTTGGTTTTAGTGTTTAAATCCGACGACTTAATTAGTGTTAAAGCTTTAAACTATTCCCTATAGTAAGATGACTCACTGAGGAGTCCATCTGAGTGGTTGGATGTGAAAACCGAACCTAAAAAATCCACTGTTTCTATATTCGTATTTCCCTCTACCGCTCGGCGTCACTGTCTGCTGTTGCAGACAGAGGAGGAAGACGACTCTCGGAAGTTCAGAAACCAAACCTCCGGAATTTCCGAACTTCAGTTCGGGATTCCGAAGTGTCCAGAGGATAACTGTTTCCCGCCTTTGCTCCTGAGACGTTCCGAGCATGTTCGGAAGGACCGAACCCCTTCGCAAGTTGCGAGCTACCCTCGGAAGGTTCCAAGACACACCAAACTCACTGTTTTCTGTTTTTCGTTCGGAAGCACTCTCGGAAGTCCGAGACTTGGATCTCGGAAGTTCCGAAGGACAAAGCCTTGTTCCAAGGCTCTATGGACCGGTTTAGGCCATGGCTCGGACGGTCCGAAGCCACACTACCTAGTTCCAAGGCATGTTCCAAGGAACCCAGTTTTTGAATGTTAAATCTTGGTTTGATTTGAGATGCATGTGTTAGATCCTAGGTTTTTATGTGATGTTTATACCCCTTTGATAAATAAAATTGTACTAACCCCTTCTTTTCTTATTAGTATAGTGTATTACTTATTTTATTCATTCCCAAGCCGACACTATCGTCGGGCATTGAGTGACTTCACTTCTAGGCCGACGATATATCTGTCGGACACTGAGTGACATCTAGGCGTAACTCAATACGTCAATCTGGTCATGCCTAGAAGACAATATGAGAAGTGGCCTGATCCCCTTCTACATCTAAACCTAACTCAATACGTCAATCTGGTCTTGTCCAGAAGACAATATGAGAATTGGTCTGAACACATATTTATTATTATATTGTGGATTATTGTAACTTAAAATACTTAGAAACCAAGTAGGAGACTCACTTCCATATACCTTGGAGATTCTTGGAAAAACAATATAGTTTTGAAATACTACAAGTATGTATTTCTTTGTATGCTATGTATGTTGACCAATTATTGATTGCACACTTGTCTGCATATTTACAAAGACTTCGAGACTACACAATTTTGGTGAGGGGACTTAACCTTAAAGTAGGTGTAATCAGGTTTAATGAGATGGATATTGAGAAATGAGTGGTTTAAAGTTTTGATGAACTCACCCATGTGCCTGGACATGATGCATTGTTGTAAGAAGTGCTTATGATAATTATATGCGATGATGTTGATTATGAGTTATGTAATACTGCTTCCACGTACTCTTGACTATTGAACCATTATCAGCCACGTATGTGTTGGTTTACGTCTACTAGACCAGGGGTGTCGATAGTTGCTGACTTGGAGAGTGTCACTAACGGTCATGTGAGAGTCGAAGATGTACTTGTAAGGATGTATTTTGACTGTGTCGGGACTTAATATATGGTCTCAGCGTAGTATTTAGGTGTTACGATGGATGACAGTAGTGATGGAATGATGTTAAGATTTTTTTTGACAAGCATGAGAAATCATATTGCAAATGTTGATTATTTAAGTAACCTGATATTTCATTAGACTGCATTGTTATATTTCCTTCACTGGTCTAGTTAGCTCACACCAATCACATTTCAGGAGAAATGCCCGAGGAGGAGAACCCTCCGTATGAAGCTTCGGATGGATAAATTGCTATGTCGCCTCGAGATTCCCACTGAGGGGAATTCCGCTATCTTTGTCTTTTGGTTTCTTGAACCATATGTTTTTGTAAAGTACTGTGTATGGTATTTAGTTTGTGTTAATGTGATGTATTAAACCGCTATGTGTTCCGTAACTACTCTCGTTATGATTTATTAATATTTCGTCGATGGAAATATGTATTTTTGTGATATGTGATTGTTGTGAGTAGGCTTATGGTATATGTTTGAGTCCACTTATTGGGCTCAAGTGTGGCTTTTTTGTTTCTAGGCCTAACCTTTGATCAGACCAGTTAGGATCTTGAGATTAGTTAAAAAAAAAAAAAAAAATCAGTGATATTCCGGGCCCACTTCGGGTCGGGGTGTTATAGCTTGGTATCATAGCTTTAGCTCAAACTCTAGGACTGTGATGGGTTACAGCATAGTTGGAATTATTTTTGGATTAGAACTACAGTTGTCATTGACACTTTTCTGTTTTTCTGGTACAGATATGTCGAGCAACGTAAAGTATACCGAGTTGTGGGACCGAGGGACCCCTAGCTGTCCTATAGATCTGGTTTCCTCTTCCAGCGACTCCAGCGTGCCAAACCGCAATGTTGGAGTTAATGTGACCATCCAAGTAGGATCACCAGAAGATGTTGAAGTCATTTCAGCCCTTTTGCCGGAAGAAAATGTGGGAGATGTCCCATTGTTAGAAGAATCCGTAGGAGAGATAGGCTCACCCGAATACACTCCAGTTACCCCGATAGCGGAGGAGCTGATGGAGTATATTTGCGAACTTTGCAACCAAGAGGGGCACAACTGTATTTTCTGACCCTACCCTATTGATGTTGTTTGCCTTGTTTGTGGAATTCATGGGCACGGGAAGGAGAGGACTGACTGTCCTTACATTGGGGGACCGGGAATAGTGCCCTATATGACTTGTGGAGTGTTGGGGCACATGTCAGCGACATGCCCTGACAACTTCTTCTATTTTAATGATGATGCAGGTCTTCTACGGAAGATTAGGCTGGAAGTAATGGAAAAGTGTCGGGGAAAAATGGAAGATTTTGTAAGGGTTGTTAGTAGTGCCTTCAAGTGTGTTTTGATGATTGAGGGGTTTTTAACCCCACCAACCCTTCTAATTATAATGAAATTTTGAGATTTTTAATGAATTAGCAACTTTATGTTTTGTCTTACCCAAATCAGCCAGATCTTGAATACCTTAGCCTTTGCCGATAATCTAAGGGTAACTTTGGCAACCTATCAGTTGGAAGGGAATGCTTATGAATGGTGGGGAGCTAAGAGTTTGGTTCGTAACTACGAGCCTATGACGTGGGAGGAGTTTTCAACCGCTTTCTTGTCCCGTTACTTCCCAAAGATTGTCTAGGAAGCGAGGAATAGAGAATTCCTTAATATCCAGTAAGGTTCAAATTCGGTAGCGTAGTATGCCACAAAGTTTATCGACCAGATGCAGTTCGTACCCTGGATTACGGCAAACAAGGAGGAGAAGATACAACACTTTGATAATGGACTCCGACTTTTTCTACAGCGGCAAGTGACCGGTTTAACTTTCAATACCTTCGAGGAGATCATCGATCGGGCTTCGAAAGTGGAAGCGATGGATTCCACCAACAGGAGCGCTGACAACTTCCAGAAACCTTCCTCCAACAAGAAGACCAAATTCAACCAGAAGAGGCCATTTTCAAAAAGCGCGAACCTAGTGCGGGACAGTCGAGTCGGCCTGACACTCCACAATTCGTGTGCTAAACTTGCAATCAACCTGGGCATACTTCTAAGTTCCGCCTAACAGGAGGAGAAAAGTCAGGGGAGGGGACAAGAACGTCCTCAGACAACCCAGGGGAGAGTTTACATGATTGGGACTCAGAAGGAGGAACCGATGGAGAATATGGTGATGAAAGGTACTCTTACTCTCTTCAGTCTTTTGGCACGAGTGCTTTTTGATACCGGTGCTTCACATTCCTTTATTTTTAGAGCTTGATGTGATAGATTGGATTTACAATCGGTAGAAGTAGCTAACCCACTAATGGTAGTATCACCCTTGGGAAAAAGTGCTTTGGTAAACCCAAAATTGTAGATCGTGCATTTTGAGAATTTAGCGGTTGTAGAGTTGTCTTATGATTTTCTGGTTTTATAAATGATGGACTTTGACATTATCCTTGGCATGGACCTGATTGTCAGTTTTCGAGGTTTTAATCGATTGTTCTCAGAGGAGGATTTTTGGGGTCTACTCAACCAATGAAAGGTTTATGGAAAAGTGGTACCCTATGAAAAGATGAGAGTCACTTTCTCTGGCCTTAGGGCGTATCCCGGTAGTGTGGTGGCAAGCATGGGTTGGGAAGATGTAAGTGGTGTAGTTTATGTTGCTACTCGGGTGGTGTGTGAGTTTATGGATGTGTTTCCTGACTAGTTAGCTGGACTACCTCCACGCCGAGAGATAAAGTTGTTATAGACCTACAGCCAGAAACATCTCATATTTCCATGGCACCTTATCGATGGCGCCGGCTGAACAGAGAAAGCTAGCTACGTAGGTAGATGAGCTTCTTAGACTCGGTTTTATTCGTCAGAGCAATTCGCTTTAAGGTACACCTGTTTTTTTTTTAAAAAGAAAGATGGATCGATGAGAATGTGTATAGATTACCGGCGACTCAACCAGGTAACTATTAAGAATAAGTATCATTTGCCTATAATAGACGACCTTTTTGATCTTTTGAGAGGATCGAGGTGTTTTTCAAAAATCGATATAACGTCGGGTTATCATTAGTTGCGGATTCGAGAGAAAGACATTCATAAAACTGATTTTCGGACGCAAGTATGGTTTGTACGAGTTTGTGGTGATGCCTATTAAAATTTAGATTCAAGAGATCAAGTACTCCGTACAAAGACCATTCCTTGTCCAAGTACTTTAGCACAATCATGGTAGAAGGCTCAACGTGGGAACGAAAGGAAGCAATGCAATAGGCGTACCCAGAATATTCAATGAGAAAGATGCGTACGTTAGCTAAATTCGAGGACAAAATTTCTTTAAGGGGGGGGATGTAATGACCGACCCGAAGTAACGGGTCAGTAGTGGTGGGTAAAATTATTTAGAAAATTAATTTTAGTCTAAATTGATTTGTTAGTTATTTGATAATTAGTTTGGGGAAAATATAATTGAATTTAGGGATTTAATATTAGACCCTTTATTTCACACACTTTCCCTTCAATGAGAGTTTACAAATTTACTCCTTCAAATTAAATTTAGGGAATGGGAAATAAATCATCAACTTAGATATTATATTCCCCTAAGTTAGAATTCAATTGGAAATATTTATTTAAAATTTCAAAATCAATAAATAAATCCAATTTAAGTGTCTAGAATTTAATTGACGAGTGAATTAATAAAGGACAATTTATTAAATCAAGAATTAAAGGGATCCTCATTATAATTGAACTAACCATAGGAGGTGAATATTATAAATAAAAATTCAGTTTGAAAGTTTTTAGTTGAAATTATATTTAAAAAAAAATAAAAAAAATATCAAATAGAGGTGAGATAGCTTAACCTTGATCGTGTGGGTCTTTTGAACCCACACGTTCTAGACTGGTCTTTTTTAATTCCTATGTTTCCTTTTACCGTGAGACTTCCTCCCTTCCGCCTTCTTAGATAAAGCCCTAAATCCCAATGGAAAGAACGGTAAACTCCTTCCCTTCCTTCTATCCTTCCTTCCTAATCAAATCCCTTCCTCTTTCTCT